>JBDJHY010000049.1:3242985-3260815 GCA_039654485.1 Withania somnifera | reverse complement strand
TTAATAGCCAAACGAATTATTACATTTTTCTAAAATCTTTTTTGAGAGAAGCTGGTTTAGAAGGAAATTTTGTTCTCAGTTCTGAGGCCAAAATGCTATTCTGCAAAAGAACTAAAGAGGTTCTTCAAACACTTCTCTAAAGAACATCCCCCAACTCCCAACTCAACAACTAAGACCCATATTTCTGTCCAAAGGAGCCTATGGTTGCAAACGAAATCAGCACTTTTATGTGAATTTCAACTGTATGGTTAAAAAACTTGACATAGGTTGTGTATTGTTCCTTAGCTTGTGAGAAAATATGAGTAGATTAAGATTTATTAATAACTTAATTATTTGAATGTGTCAAAATGTGATATTAGGTTTATATGGTTAAATAACTAGTGTAGAACTTAACACTTCCTAATATTTTTAACACATTCCCTCGAAGTTTACCAGATTTACTATAACATTTTACTGTTCAATCGTTACTAAAGCATTGTTATCTTCTATTCATCTTTTTAATTTTAACATTGATGCTTGAGTGCCAGTATGGCTCAAGATCAAATCCTTCAGTTGCCAGAATCTTGTCTAAATTGTTCTCAATTTTAGAATCTTGTGTAGAAGTTGCTGAAGAAGTGGTTAGAACAGTGGACTAATAGAGGTTGAAAGAATGATTGAAATGCTAGCCGAAAAAAGACGATTTTTCCTCAGAAGACATTGGAAAAGGCTCAGTGTTGTTGAAACAGTCATTGGTGCATGTGTCAGGGTAGACTACTTACCTTACAGCCCTTGGGGTGTAGTACTTGCGCAGATCCCGTGTGGACGTAGAATACTTGGTGCATCAGGTTTCCCTTTTCGTTGTTGAAATCATCACAGGGAAAAACATGGTGTGACCAGTAGCGTAAACAGAAGAGAGGTGCATTGCGGTCAAAATGATCATAGGAAAAGAGATGTACTGCATCCAAACTGCTTTGAAATTGAGTTGTATGCTAGGGTAGGAACATGGTTTTGTTAGTGTTGAATACATTACAGATGATATTTGTCCAATGTGAAAAATATCTACCAACTTAAAAAGGTTCTAAATTTAGTGGTGAGTAATATGCATTTGTTTCAGTTGTATTAGTGAGGGGCTTGATAAAACGACTCAAATAGATGGATGCAGAGTTGGGTCAATCTTTCTATCACCTATTTGGGGTCTTTCTTAGTAAGTTGTCCTATCCTATTTAGAATATTTTAGTAGCTAAATACAAGATGTGGTGGCGCAGAATCTCCTTTTTAAAACTTGAAAAGAGTTAGTTGGGTGGAAAAAGTGAAAGATTTATCAAGAGGGGATTTGGTGCATCGTCAAGTCTTACTACCTACTCATCTTTTTCTTTTATCAGTATTACTACCTACTTATCATTGTTGGTATATACCGCTGATGGTGGCCAGAAAATTGAGCAAATGTAGAAGGATTCTGAGAGCTTCAGTTGGTTGTGAGCCAGGGAACCACAATAATTTGGCACTAACCACGGTTACGTGGCAAAGAGGAATTGGCTTACAAGCAAGTATTAGTATTTCCATTTAGTGCTTGCAGGTTAATTTCTATTTCAGTGAATAAGCATGGAACATGCTTTTGAAACAAATTGAAAAATGGAACATCTGGGCTTTGTAAAATGCTATAGACATAACCTGTAGGGAATTGCAGGGACCTTCACTGGGTTGCTGGAAGTGGGGTAACCACACATAGGTTGGTATTGGATTTGGGATGAAGATCTGAGAGTAATTGGTTTTAAGTACGCATTGTCAGTGACATCTTTCAGCAATTAGTGAGTACAATGCTACATGCATTACAACTGTTTTGCAAAGCAAAAGAAAGACAAAAGTTGCGGGGCTTTCTGAATACTAGGTTACATGGTAAAACACAAAAGTAAAAATAGTTATGATTTGCTGACTGTTATTCTGTTGAGTAATTCAAGTACATATGCGGGTTACGTGTGGGGTATGTAGTTGGGAACTTGCAATTAAGAGGACAAACTTAAGCATCTAGTCAAACTGTTGTTCCTTTTGAAAAATGATATTGTTGTCCTATTCTTCAAAGATGTCGAGCGTCATTATTCCTTGAGCTATAGTTTCTCTTGCTGCATTCCTTAAATTGGTGTCAGAAGAACTCTGCTTCATATTTAGCATTTTCATGGCTAGATAATCAAGCGCTGTCTTTATCATTCATTTTGTTTTAAGCTTAACTTGCATAGTCTTTTTTGACCTTTGGCAGAACTGGGCTAGCTTCGAACCTCCCAAAACAACTGTGAAAAGGATTGTCCTTCAAGATGATTGCCAAAAGGCAACTGCAAATAGGTCATCGTTGTCACTGGATAAGAAACATCAGCAGTCTAAAATGCGAGAGAGATCTGCGACTGCTCAATCGAATATCTTTAATGTCTCTTCCACCTCTTCACAGCAAGTTAAAAGCAAAGGTTCCCAACCTAAACCTATAAATATGCTGAATGTGTGTTGAGTAAATGGATGTAATGCAGTTTAAATATATTTTGGTAAAAAATATGCAGGTCTTCATGATATACCAGCGAAACAATCCACTGAAAATCCTTTTCTCCAATGGGCAGATGGACTTCCAAGACATGCAGCTGAAACGCCATCAATGAGTTCTCCAGTATCTTTACTGCAGCATGAATCACAGTTGACCCCAGTCACTAGCCACTATGGTTTAGTAGATACTCACAATCTTGTTACGACAAGATCAAGTAGAAGCACAATATCACTTAATGATATTGGTCAAACCGGTGGACTGAAAGCCATTCAGCAATCAGGGAACAGAATGCAGCAGCCAAACTCATTAAGTCCTCCTGCACAGATATTGACCCCTGTCAAGTTTACAATTGAGACTTCAAATGCTGATGATAAACCTGGAATCACGAAACCTGTCAGAGTTTGGAAGAATGCGCCGGTGGCGAGTGGAAGCACACAGTTTGAATCTAAGAGTAGTCCTAACTATTCCTCACCAACTGGTGCGGCTGCTAATTCTGCCTTCGCTCTATCTGTGAAGGTCATACATTCAGAAGTTGTGAATAAAAACCAAGGCAGTGAGCTTTCATTTTCTTCCCAAGCATCAACACAAAGTTCCTCATCCCAATCAAATATCACGCCGTCAGCATCTTCGTCTTCTTCACAAGGGCCAATGTTGTCACCAATAACATGGACATCATCTGAATCCATTTCTAAAGCCAGTATGGGTTTTAATCAAGAGGTCTCTCATTCTCAGTCATCAGTTGCTTCTCTGACAGAGTGTTCATCTCTTCCAAGTGCTCAAAGGTTGGATTCCTTACCCATTATGCCTTCCTCAGATAGTACAAAGTCTGAATCCCCAACAATCCTATCCCGACCTTCGGTTGCCATTCTTGATAGAAAGGCTGATTCAAATTCCGACAGACCAGCTTCACTTGCAAATCTAAGTACGAAAATAGATACACCACAGGATTCAGCTTCACAGCCTGGGATATCTATCAGTGTTTCTAACTTGCAAGTTAGACCTTTTGCCCAATCAAATTCCACAAATGAACAGTCAACTAGTTTGAAATCTGAAAATCAGGTCAATTCTCGTGGGGCATCATCTCAAGTCTCAAATGTGGGCTTGAATACTATACCTGAAAAGCCATTTTCTGTTTCTTCCACTCCACCGTCAGGGGCTGATAATGCAATTAATGTGAAGAGTGGTTGTTCAGATGTTGTCTCCCATGAGGATGAGATGGAAGAGGAAGCTCCTGAGAATAGTCAGATGACTGAAGATGCACTGGGTAACCTGGCTGGGTTTGGTATCGGAACTGCTGCTACTCCAGTTTCTACAAAACCTGATCCATTTGGTGCAGTGTCACCTAATAAAGCTTCATCTCCAGCAAACTCCTTATTTACAAGTGTAGCTTCAGGCGGGGAGTTGTTTCGACCAGCATCATTTAATTTTCAGCCGATACAGCCACCCCAACTATCACCAGCTGCAAATTTTGGTGCCTTTCCTGGTAGCTTCAGCCTCACTTCCACAAGTCAGGCTCCAGCAGTGAGTGGGTTTGGCCAGCCGGCTCAGATTGGACAAGGGCAGCATGCCTTAGGTTCAGTTCTTGGTAGTTTTGGACAATCAAGGCAGCTTGGTGCTGGAATACCGGGAACTGGTGTGGGATCTGCAAGTTCTTTTGGTAGAGGTTTTGTGAGCAATAACTCTGCTGGTGGTTTTGCTGGCGGGTTTTCCAGTTTAGGTTCTGGTGGTGTTGGATTTGGTGCTGCTGCTGCACCCAGTGGCGGATTTGCTGCTGCTGCCACAGGTGCTGGTGGATTTGCAGCTGCTGCCACATCTGCTGGTGGATTTGGAGCTGCTGCCACATCTGCTGGTGGATTTGGAGCTGCTGCCACATCTGCTGGTGGAGTTGCTGCTCCAACTGCTATTGGTTCAGGCTTTTCAGGTACGTAGCTCAGTTATATTTCAACCAAATCTTTCCTATTTGATTGACATTAAGTGAAATGTGAAGTTTTAAAGCAGCAAAGAGATGTGGGTCCTTTCTTTATATGAGAATCTTGTGAAAAAACGATAAACTGTTTTAAGGACGTTTTTATTAAGAACTTGTATAATTAGGGAAACCATACAACTGCTGTAAAAAGAAAAGGGAAAACAGCTATTTTTGTCCATGAGTTAATGGGTTATTCTGATTTTGGCCCGTGTTATTTGACTAAGCACATCCAACCTTTAATTAGTCTAAATTTGTAACTTTGATCTTTGATACTAACAGGCGTTAAATTCTTAACAAGAGTCTGTATAAAGAATAGAAAATAAGAAAGAAAAAAGAAGATGAGCCAAGCTGCGGATTAAAGAACATAGCTTTTTCTTCTTTCTTCTTTTGGGAAGTCTGCACAGCAAGGTGAAGCTTCATTAGGTGTAGGAACAATTGCTCTCCCAACCCAACCCAACCCCCTTTTCTCTCTTTTGGTAAATTAGTTAAGACTTTTTGTCAATGGAGAAGCTAAATTCCTTCAGGCAAAGCAAGAAACACCACAGGATTCCACACAACAGATGAAAAATGCAGAGAACTTCGCATAAGAAACAGTTTGAACATGAGGTAATTTGCCTAACTCTTAGTTAAAATAGCAAATTTAAACAATCACATTCAATGAGCAACTGAACTGGAGCATTCTAACCCGTGGATGTCCTTCCACATGTTCACTGATATGTTTAGCTATCTATTTTCCTTTGGTCAGATATCACAATGGCTAAAAAAACAGCACATAGAGTCAAGACATAAAATGATGTTTGTAGCATTATTTATCTTTACCGAAAGTGGACAGAGAAAGAGGCTCAAGATTGGATTAGATTAGTCTATTTGTGTATTCTTAATCAATTAGATCAACACGAGCTTCTGCTTTCTTTTAGCCACTTCTCTTGTCCCTATAGACGACGATGCCGCACATATGATAGCAGCCAGGATGTCTGTGGACTGACCATGCTTCTCTTTCTCTCTTAGTTTCTATTATACTTTTCTCAATTTTTTTTTTAATTTTTATTTCTTAGCGTAGCATGACCATAGATAGGAAGGTGCGGAGGACGTGTATTAGGGTAGAAGGTTAGTAGGATGGAGTTAGTTCTTGTAAGTAGGTAAATTTGCTTTGTTTTCCGTGCTAGGAGTCGTAGTGCTTTGCATGTAGTGTCTTGTTCCTGGAGTTTTGGTGAGGTTTGTTATTTCGAGTAAGATCGTTTGTGGTAGCCTTGTATGCGCTATTATCTGTTGTTTTTACTTTCCGTTGTTCCTTATTCTTGTATTGCGTTCTTTTTTTGGTTTGTTTGGTCTTGCGCAGAGGGTCTTTCGGAAACAGCCTCTCTACTTCACCTCCAAGGTAGTGGTGTAGACTGTGTACACTCTACCCTCCCCATACTCCACTTTGCGCGGATATACCGGAAATGTTGTATTTCTTAGCATAACAACTTTGTTAGATACTTAACGCCTGTTAGCGTCAAGGATGAAATCTACACATTTAGATTAATTAAAGGTTAGATGTTCTTAGTCAAATAACACAGGGACCAAAATAGATCAACCCTACTCAGGGACCGAAACCGCTATTTTTCCAAAAGAAAAAATTGTCTTTTGGAAAGTGAGTGAGGAGTATCATTCTCTCTTCTATCTGTAGTACACACAAGTACACTTTGTGCTACTCAAATGATTTGAAATATTACCTAATAATATTTGATATAGTTTACTTAACATGCTAATGGTACCTTTCCTTCTTGACTTTATTTTTTCTGTTATGCTAAATTTTGAAGGCGGTGGTTTTGGAGCTTTTAGCAGCCAACAAAGTGGTGGCAGTGGCTTCCCTGCATTCCGTGGAAGTTCAGCTACTGCAAGACCACCTTCTGAATTCTTCACGCAGATGAGGAAGTAGTTCCATGCACACATTTTGAAAAGAAGAAGTTTAGGAAAGAATTAAAGGGGTAAATGGATGATGTGGTAAATGTTTTACTTGTAGATTGTTGTATTCTTCTTCAGTTCAACTTTTGTATGAAGTTAACTCGGTGTTAATATTAGTTGTAGATGATGAAGCCTAGTAACGAGACCGACTCAAAGTGTTTCCTATTTGCATCTTTTTTGTGCTTTTTATGTTACTTTTGCACTTGCCGAGTTGGAGCAACTGAATTTATCGACAGCTTTATCCATGTCTGCCCTTCTCTCCATCTGGTTTGAGAGACTGGTAATTCATGTTACTCCCCTTTTCCCACTGCAGTATCTCTTCTCTCTCCCTTGTTCATTGGTTGGTACCTTCGATTCAGTAGAATGTCCTTTGGGGTTTGCTCGAAGTGTGGAACTTCAAAAAGAAAAGAAAAAATATTAACATTTAAAGAGACAAAGGAGAGATTTTTGGCTTGTGAGCTTTCAACCAAGTTTTGAACAAAATTACAGGGAATTGAAACTGAAGACGGATATCTAACAAAGCTCTAGTGTTGCAAGAATGAGGTCAAACATGTGTAGTTACAAACTGACACGAACTCAAGTACGTAGAAGCAAATAAATTAGACAAGTAAAGAAACAAGATAAGATAAAAGGTGATGACACAAAAGGGAAAACAGAAACTTGATGAAAAAAATGGAAGAAGAAGAGATTGAACTCATAAATGAATCGTAATAACGGAAATCCAAATGGGTCTCCAGAGAGATAGAAGGGATGTTACCTAGTCGTGTTTTGGGCTGATATCATTCCTAAACTATTGTAATAAAAAAATATCCTGTATTACTTAAAAAGTAAGATTCATTTGCTTAGTTTCAATCAAAGAAATTAACGGCGCCAACAAAAATCGTGCCAGCCACATGACTTTCCCCCAAAATTTTTCATGTCCCTTTCAGTCCCAATTGTTTTCTATCTTCAAAAACAGCAGTTTCTTTTCGTCTGGACATAATTTAACCCCCACTTATTTGGTCTACAGGTATGTTATCCATGTATGTTCATAATATTTTGTCGATTGACATTGTTGAGATATGCATGTGCTTAATTACATTTTTCAAGCTAGAAACAGTGATCAAGATTAAAAAATAAGTATCACATAACAATAATAGTAATAGTAATAGTAAAAATAAAAGGATTTGAAAAAGTACATATAAAAAAGTATATTATAAATGGAGATTGATTTTATTGATGTAAAAGATGTGCTATAGTTCATAAATAAAATTTTATAATATTCTATTTATATAAAAAAACATATAATAAATGTTGAACGAGCTGGCAAAACAAACCTTCTAACTAATACTCCTTCGGTTCTAAAGTAAGTATCCGCCGGGGTTGGAGCTTCTCCGACCTCTAGCCATGACGCTCCTCCCTAACCGTTTAGCCAAAAAATTTATCCCATAATAAATGTCACCTTAAAAATGCAAAAAAAGTATTTAGTATGTTTTTCTAATTACACTTTATTTTAAAGAATTACTTCTTCCTAAATGAATGCAATAATTTGAAGACCTAAGCACATTTTTCATATCTCTTTGATATGCGCAACTGTTTTTATAGTTCAAAATAATATATTTAACATACTTTTCTAGTGACAATTTTATATTATGACTATACGAAAATATTTATATTTTTCTGTTTTTGCATTGATAGAATAACATGCAGTTGTTTTATTTCTTGGTTGGAAGTGGAAACTGCTTACTGTTCGAGCAACCATCATTTATCGGATGCCATGATTAAACAAGAGCGACAAATAGTCTTGAAATTAGAAAGAAAAAAATGAGAATTGCAAGACGAAAGGAATTGAAGCAAACATTATCCCAAAGACTTTAAAACAACAAGTTATGCCCCGCGGGCAAAACGTCACACTACCATATTGTGTCTTGATTTATGAGATACTCTATAACTCTTGTCTTAAAGGCAAGATTAAGCCTATGAACTTTCAAAATTTAAATACAAAATTTAAAGGCAAGAATTGACACTATCTTCTTATGTCTTGATTTTATAAATACTCTCTAACTCTTGCCTTAGATGTAAGATTTAACTCAAGGACTTCCAAACAAGAAGTTATGTCAATTGGCAACGCTTGTCACTATTATATCGTGTCTTAATTTATGAGATGCTCTGTATAACTCTTGCCTTAAGGATAAGACTTAGCTCAAGAACTTTCAAAAAACAAATTGCATCAATGGGCAATAGATTACACCATTGTCGTTAAGTTTACACAGTAATTATTATCGTGGAGTCAAAACGTAGCTCAAAAGCTTTTTAAAAATTAATTTATGACTGGTGGACAACAATTTACACTATTTCATAAAGTGTAACTAATTGATATCATATAACATTTTGTCTAATAACATGTCTCATCTGCAGTATTATAAAACTAGCATATCCTTCTCCACTGTCTGCTCTATCAATTAAATATTAACATGCATCATTTTCCATACATTAGTTATGCGGCACAAATGTTGTTAACTAACTTGAAAATAGAACCTTTAAATTTATTTTCATGTTGAAGAATGCAAATCATCTTTGTGGATTACACATCTATATATTCATTAGCAAGAAAATAAATAAATAAAAATTTTGTTCATTAGCAAAAAAATAATAATAAAAGTTAAGAAAAAAGAAAAAACAATAAATAAAGAAAGAGAAGAAAAAAAATTGAAGTTAAAAGGCATGAAAAGTTGTTTAAAAACATTTGAGGTGTAGACATAAAGAGGAAGAAAGAATAATCTTTAAAAACTTTTGACAAAAAATCAAGATCATGCTATATAATTTCATATTAGCATTTTGACTGAAAATTAACAGATTTTGGTCCTCCTAGTAAATTATCTAAATCGTCTATACCCTTTTCAATGAGTTATATATAGACATTATTGATTCTGCGTATTTGAAATTTACTATTGGATATACAATGCAATTACCTTAATATCTCATTTACTCTCATATAACAATAGGATTTGATATTCAAAATTAAAAAAAAAAAAAAAAGAGGGGTTCTCTTTTCTCTCCTAAATCAATACCTACCCCAGCCTAAACTTGATACGGCTACGTCAGCCTTCTCAGGGTGATCGGGCATCCTCTTCCAACATAGATTTAGCCTCTCTATTCTCTCTCCCCTCTAACAAATACTAAAACATTTACATATCAAACGAAAGACAAGCACAACTAATTTTCAATCACATAGACAACAAAAGTGCTGCAATACTTAAAAACAAAGAAGTGAAAATTGTTAATAAAAAATCATGTTGTGGTTGGATGGAGGTACAAGTTGAAAGGATGAACATACGAGAAAATTTTCCAATAGGCAGTGATGGGAAAATTATCCTATGGGTGGCCGGTTATATCGAACAAAATTAAATTATCAAATTCGGTACCTATTCAACTTACTTGAAGATTTTGTGAACCTAATGTCAAAGAGTATGAACTACTTCAAGGATAAAGCCTCTTATATACGATGCTAAATTCAAAGTTGAAGAAGAAACAACACAAGTCGTATCATGAATTTCATTTCCTAACTTGTTACCTTCACACTATTTTCAATAGCTTCAACAATTGGAAAGCCTTTACAACTTGATATGGCCACTATCAACAAAACTTAGTCAAGTTTGCGCAAGAATTAAAGTTCAAGTGAATGTACTAAAAAAAATCTGCCAAATAGGTGACTATAGAGAGTAAGGATGAAAATACAAATCAACTCCAAAAGCATCACAGTAGATGGTAAACCCTTGGACTTGGATAGGAAGAGCCAAAATTGGAGCATAAATGAGTCAGTCTTTGTGCTTAAGAAAGCTCGTATCGCATTCATTGAACCACTGGAACAGAACATTCTTCCTAGTCAACCTAGTTAGTGGCACTGCAATGGAAGAAAACAAATCGCCTGTAGTAACCAATCAACCTGACAAAGCTGTTAACCTCCAAAGAAGAAGTGGGCCTAGTCCAATCACAAACTTCCTCAATCTTCGTCAGGTCCATCATAATACTATCATTGGACAATACGTGCCCCAAAGTACCACATACTTGTTCCAAAATTCACACTTGGAGAACTTGACATACAACTACTAATCCCGCAAAGTCTAGAACACAATCCTCAAATATTGCTAGTGCTCCTCCCTATTCCTTGAGTAGACCAGGATATTGTTGATAAACACAATATAAGCAGTCCAAAAAAGGTTTGAACATATGATTCATCAAATTCAAGATATTGGTTTGGCATTGGTCAAACCAAACAACATGAATAAGAACTCGTAGTAACCGTACAAGTCTTAAAGGCAGTCTTAGGTATGTCCTATGCTCTAATCCTCATCTGATGATAGTTTAATCTCAAGTCAATCTTATGAAAAATGACTGCACTGTGGAGCTAGTCAAATAGATCATTATTACGCAACATCGGATATCTATTCTTCATGGACACCTCATTCAGTTGCCGTTAATCAATACAGATGCACATCGACTCATCCTTATTCTTCACAAACAATATAGGAGCACCACAGAGAGACACATGCTAAATGAAACCCCTAGTCAAGAGATCCTAAAGTTGCTCCTTAAGCTCTTTCATCTCAAATGGACCCATGCAGTACGGAGGAATAAAATGGGTTGAGTTCTCGGCTCAACATTAATATTGAATCTGTATAACACTTGGGAAAAATACTAAGCAAATTGGTTGGAAACACATCGACAAACTCATAAATGACCACACTAAATTAAGTGAAGGAGTGTCGACACTGGTATCACAGACAAAGGCAAGATAAGACAAGATCCCCTTCACTACCAATCTCCTAGACCAAATATATGATATGAATTCCCTCGGCACACGACCATCGACATTCTTCCAAATCATCATAAGAATACTATACATGGATAAGGTAACAATCTTGGTTAAATAATCCAAGTGTATGATTAGGGTATAACCGACCCATACCTAGAGTCACATCAAAATCAATCATATAGAGGAAAACCAGGACAACTCAAGTATCATACTCTAGAATAGTCACCAAGCAAGACCTAAACACCCGATCCACTACTAAAGAATCACATATAGGAATAGTAACACGCCTAGGCACCGTCAATATCTCGCAAGACAGACCCATCCAAATCAAATTACACAAAATTTAGGTGGTGACAGATGGAGATCTTACCTGTAATGAAATTATTTGAAGCTTTTGCCTCCGACCTGCTCGAAAAAACATAAAAATAATTTTGTTTGCCTCTGAACTAAGTAACGATCCAATCACCTACTCTACCTGATGTAGATCCACCCTCTACCACCTTAGGGACTAATCTTGATAACCTATGCACCACCTCTGGTCGGTGGAAATGGAGCCATGTGGTCCAGCACATACTAAACCTACTGCCTGCCTAGTCGGAGCCCAGGGAACTCCATAGAAAAGTTCCCGTACTCACTGCACTTAAAACACCATCTGCTGTGCAAGAAAGAGACAAACAAAGAAGGAGAATAAATTAATTAAAATAGAGGCAAAAATGCAGGGTGAACCGAAAAAACCTTTTGTGAAGGGCTTTCACTAGATTCTTGGAAAGTGGTAGAGTTATTGGAGACTCAAAGATGTGGAATGATACGAAGTACGATAGTATCAAAACATAGTAATGAAGGCAAAGGAAGCATTGAAGTCCAATCTATTAACATGTGTGACTCCCTCAGTGATAGATACTTAATCAGAGGTAGACATGGAAAAGTGCAAAAAAGAAAAAGCATATTATGAACAAAGGGGAGAAAAATAGTTGTAATGAAAAATCAGATGGTCAGTTTAGGAAGAAAAAGGGAGGACAATAGCATAAAAACACAGTTATAGGATGTTGGTCGGGATAATGACAAGGAGAATTGGGGATATAGAGTTGAGAGAGAAGAAGGAGAATTTAGACCGGATAGAGATGCAGATGCAGAGAACAATCAGTCAAACACCAAGATTAATAAAAAAAATTAACCAATCAATCAAGGACCTGGTCCCTTGACTGGTATTGGATTCATAAAGGTCACACTTAGGAAGATTTCTAATCATGGCCTCTCCGACAAATCTTGAGGAAGGAAAATTCAATGGATATCATTATGCATGATGGAAGATGAGGATGATTGATTTCATCATGACAGAGGATAGCAATCTCTGGGATATTTGTGATGGTCCCTACGTCTCAATGAAAATTATCACAGAAGGTGAAAGGTCAAGATCAGTTCCCAAGACAAAAAAAGAGTTCATGGATACAAATAGGAAACAAGTTGGGAAGAATTTGAAATCCAAAAAGATCCTGATGTGTTTGATAGGCTCTGATGAATACAATTGAGTCTCTACCTATAATACTATCAGGGAAATTTAAGAGGGGTTGTAGACTGCTCATGAAGGGTCGGTCAGGTAAAGCAGTCCAAGATAAACTTCACCACCCAATATGAACTAATGAATAAAGGTGAAATCATTCAATATATGCAAACAATAATACAACTATTGTTAATAAATCTCAAATGTTTTGGTGAAGGAATTAAAATGCACAAGCCGGAAAGGAAGATTCTGAGTATCTTGCCTCCTTCTTGGGAGAGTAAGGTTAATTCCAATTCCGAGGATAATGAAATTCAATCCATGACAATGAATGATTTGATAGGCAACTTGAAGACTTATGAGTTAAAAAAAACAACAGGATGTTGAAAGAAGGGAGCCAAAGAAGGATAAGAGACTAGTTATCAAAGCTAATAATAGTGATCTAGTGAAGAGGATGTGGATATAACCTACATTAACAAGATATTTCATAGGATAATAATAAGAAGTGACAGGTTCTCAAGAATGGAGAACTCAAGAAGGCATTCACAAGGGAATGATACCTGCCACAAGTTTGGAAAACCTGGACACCTCATCAAGGAGTGTATACTCAACAGGAAGAACTACAAAATATTACATCAAGAATGGCTTTGAGAAGGGTAAAATGAGGAACTAGGTCCCTGAGAAATACTAGAAGAAAGAATCTGACAAAATTATCAATCAACTTCTTACTGTCTGGAGAGATTCCTCTAGTAAATTAAGAGGTGAAAGAGAAGTGAAGGACACTTCTATAGTAGTTGTTGAAGATGACGTCTCATCCTTTGACTCTTTTTTTCCTCTCATGGCTGCCTTTGGTGCTAAAGATGAGAAGAGAATAGTTTTCTTGATGTCAAACAAAATCTTCAAAACTATTCAAGAAAAGAGTTGAGGTCTCTAATGTCTTAATTGATGCATATTGTGGGCTGATCAAATAGAAGGAATCCTTGACTAAGGTCCTTACTGAAGATGAAATTGAAAATTCTATCTGGTCTAATAACATATTTAAACTTAAATAAACGATTTTATCCCTGTCAGCTGAAAATGAGAGTCTAAATGAAAAGTTTAAAGATTACTCTCACAGTTTTCCAGAAAGAAAAGGAGAATGTAGTGAGGTGTAGTTTGAACTTGGAGGAAAATTGAACCAGTACATACTGGATCTTGCTACTGCTCTTGAAAGGAACAGGGAACTGGAGAGAGGCCTGGTTAAGATAAAAGTTGACTTTCAAAAGTCTCTTCGTTGGACTACCTCTTCTGAAATCCTTGATCATCTCAATAATGTGGAACCAAATTATGGTGAAGGTCGTGGTCTTGAAAAGAAAGAAGTAGGTGCATTGAACGATCTACGAAGTAAATATGTTTTTAATCCTGACAACTGTATGCATATATTGTGGTAACAATGCTCATTATAAGGATATTTTTCATGAGAAAATTTTTGCTAACAAGAAAAATCAGAGATTTTTTGAACCAATGAGGACTTAGAAGAAAGTATTATTATATAAAAAAAGGAGTAGTTCACCAGCCCAATCATTTTATCAAAAGGGAACCATCCATACCTGGTTGGACAAAAAGAAGCCTAATTTATCTGTTCTCAAACTTTTGAGGACTCGAGCTGAATTGGGTTTCCAACGCTAACAAATGATTCTAAGTGTAAATAGGAGTGAGAGGGTGCAACCTATAGTGGAATAAGTATGGGAATTGTCCATGAATCATAAAAGGATGGATGAAGAAACTCCTCTCACTCAAAGTAGTTCAAGGGAAAAGTGCTTTCCTTGAAAATAAAAAGGGTGTCCTTGTAATCGGAATTAGAAAGGCTAGGATTTTCTAGGTCATCTCAAAAAATACTTGCTGGGTAGTGGGGTTGAAGTTTAGTCTGCTCTTGTAACACGAATAGTTTATAAAGCCTTGTTCAAGATACAATTTTTTCAAACCTTTGAAGTGATATTGATCAGACATAAGATGAAGAATCTTGTTTTTTGTGAATTATGAATTCATAATCCGCTAGTTGTAGGACCGGTTCCATGTGATATAAAATATGAAAATCCTTGAATGTGAAGCATGCATAGTAGGAATTGAATATGCGCAACGTCTCTAGCATACTCAAGAAATGATGCTATTAAAGGGAATTTATGCAAAATAAAGGTTGAAGCTGTTGACTTTTTCAAGGCCTCGAATAGGGTCCAGGTCGAGCAGAACAGGCTTAAGACTGTATGAGCACCTCACCAAATATCTCCTTTTCTAGCTACGACCAGAAAACAAGTATCTGGGCAGTATGGAATGACCTTGTCTAATTCAGTCTCATACATTTGCAGGTATACATGCATAGCTTGAAGAAAATATCATAGGGCAGGACTCAGTTATGCAATATCTAAGAATGAATTTAGAAAATTCAAGAATTGGGACTATGCTCTTTCTTACAGTTTAGCTTCGCTGACTTACCTATATAAACTCATAACATTACTATAGGGTGTCCTATAAGAGTTTCCTATCAAATTAATGTGTCTTGTTGTTTTGCACCCAAACATTGTCTCTCCTTGCCTAAAATAATGTGTCATGTCACCTCTATGTAAACCTGTTCTAATTGTTTGTTTCCCTTAATTTCATTCTCTCGTTTAAAAGGAAACGCAATGGTTTAGTCAGAAGTGGTCACCTGTTCCTCAATCTAAGCCTTGTGTCCAAAATTTGATTCAAGAAATCTACTTTCAGTTTTTCAAATGTCTCAACCAAGTTCTCCCTCTAAAGTCTCTTAAGTCACACCAACTGAGTCATCCTCAACTGAAGTTGTTGATACCAACTCTTCTTCGGCATCGGCAAATCTTCAAAACCCGCTCTCCTTTATTTTCTCTGCTCTAACGCCAGTCCATGAACCTATTAACTTAAACACTAATGAACCTTCTCTGACTTTAGCAGGATTCCCTTTACAAACCTCGATCCCGTGTTGGAAAGTACATAAAACTCTTATTCTACTTTTAACTTTCCTGGAGACACTATTAATGTAGATGATTTCAAAAAGGAAGGTGAAATTTCTAGACATACTCCAGGTCAACAAAGCACTGATATTCTTCACCAAGAGAAATAGGTGGGTGGTAAAGAAACCAGAGGTTAGAGTAGAAGTCCTAAGAGGAGTGAGCATGTACCAAGTTCCCCTTTCTAAAATCTTATAGAAGATTTTGAAATAGTACCTCTGAATCCTCTCTAGACCGTGTATTTGATGGAGGATTACTAAAATTTAGGAGGATTTCGTTTAACATATAGGACACAACAAATGAGTATTTGGCTGAGCGCCTAACTACAATGGCTAAAGGAGATGGCAGTTTGTGTGAATCCAAAAAAGGAACCATTGATTTTGGGTCTCCCATTTTACTATTCTCTCCCAAGTGGGATGGAACTCCTAAGCCTTGTGTGCCTATAGTTGTGCAAGGAGATTTTGAAATAGTACCCTCTGAATCCTCTGTAGACTGTGTATTTGATGAAGGGTTACTAAAATTTAGTAACGTCTAGGACACAACGAATGAGTATTTGGCTGAGAGCCTAACTAAAATGTCTAAAAGAGATGGAAGCTTACAAAAGGAACCACTTATTTTGGGTCTCCCATTTTACTATTCATTCCCAAGTGGGATAGAACTCCTACGCCTCGACTTCCTATAGTTGTACAAGTAATTAGTGAAAAAGAAAGTGATGATGAAGAGGAAGATAAGGATAATGTCCATCTTACTTTCAGAAAAAAAAACAACTACTTCCACCGTTGAAGGTCAGTTTGAGGGTGATAAGGGAGCTATAGGGGAACCTGTTACTCGAGGAAGTTTGACACGAGAAAATGGATAAAAGATACAAATTAATGAAAATGAATCTTTTAAACCAGAAAAACCTATTGAAAATGTTATTAATTTAGAAAGAGAGGATATCCTTCAAAATGAAAGAGAGGGATTCATCTAGAGAAAGAGTATACACTAGAGGCAGATCTATCTACAAGAGGTCTACCAAAAAAAAAATCCAGGATCTAAAAGGTCCTTAAAAAAGCATCAGTATAAGGAGCAGTGATATCCAGTCAACGATGAAAAGGAAAAGGAATAGCCAAATGACTAAGAGGAGGGACCTAGTGCCTCCTCCAAGTTTACAAAATGGAAAGCTATTGTTGTGGAACTCATCCTGAATAGATAAAGAAAGCCTTGTCCTAAAATTTCGTACGTTTGATCTAGTCATTGTACGGTTCTTTGGGATGCAGGAACTGGTGGAGATGATGAGGCATCAAGGTTGCAATCACTTATTTGATCCCTCGAACCCAATGTGCCATGAAAATAAAGTTATACAATTTTATGTGTAAATGTCTCACTTCCGATGGTGGTTCGCTAATGATGTGTGTTGATGGGGTAAACATCAATATTGATGCAAATACCTTGGCACAGGCTTTAGGGGTACCTACAGAAGGGATCAGGTCCATGAAGGGAATGTCTTCCTCCTAGGACTTTATTAAAATAATAGTAAAATGGAGAACTCAACAATAAAAGGTTGTTGAAGAAATAGATGAATCTTGAATATCAGTTGGTTTTTTAGTTGGTAAATAAGGTTTTTCTTCCTAGAACAAAGAAATAATCCATTACTGGGGTCATTGATCTATACATGATAAAGGTTCTAACTCCCTTTAAACCCATTCATTTGTTTGCCATAATGCTGGAACACATGCATAAAATTATGAACGTGGAGGATGATACATGGACTTGATTATAGATACCTGCATACTCAAGTATTTAAATTCTTAAAGGTTTCTCTATGAAAAGTAATCCTATGGACCAGGAAGTAGAGCTTTACCATGACCACGCTAGAGGAATGTGTGAGTGTGGAAAGGAAAGGAGGATTGGGTCCTAATGTATAGTGTTTGATCTAATCTCTGCTCAAGAGAGGTCTACGGTTGAAGTACATAGGTTACCGCCTCTCTTTCTCAAAAGAATGCTACGATTGCTCGGCTAAAAGTACAATTCCCATTTAGTGGACCTAGTGACAGTTTAGGTTATACCTGTAATCCGGTCCGGTCCGGGTCAGTCCGGACCATTTGGTCCCTGGCCCGGCCGGGCTCCGGTCCGGTCC
>JBDJHY010000049.1:3191435-3204954 GCA_039654485.1 Withania somnifera | reverse complement strand
ACCAATAAAAATAAATAGACCATTATCCTCTTTATGTCGTAAGCATTTCAAGGTAAAATGAAATAGACGAACATCAAGACGCCATAATACTAAAGATTCATTCATGATCCACCTTTTACAGTACTTACGGATAGAAAATTACGGACGACATATAATAGCTCTGCATGCTACTATGCACGCAAGCCATAAAAGAAGAAAACGTTTAAGATGCTTTCTTTTAACTTTGAAGTCAAACTGGAGGAAAGCTGCCCTGCACAAAAACAGACACATTCTAGACTCTTCAATTCACGAGCAGCAAAAATTACACATTATCACAAAGACACTAAACTATTTCTACCTCCATCTCTGCCCTGAAAAATGTAGGATCAAAACGAAACCATTCACACCAATGCAGCGAGAGCCAAACATATTCTAGCAATATTGGCAAAGAAGGAAAGAGGAGTGAAATGAGAAGAGCAAACAATAGACAATGCCTTGACACATGCAGCCTGATATCAGATCAGACAGAAAAACTGGCCTTTGGCAAGGTTACCAAACATGAATATGTTATACGCTGAGGATAAGTGTGAAGTCCTTGAACTTCAAGAATCTGCTTAAGAAAGCTTCTCAATACAAGGAAGAAACTCGATAAAAGGTCGTTGCTGCCTATTATCAGTCTTTTCCAGAGCTGAAAATTCTCCCAGAAAGATCAGACTTCAATTTCCATGTAATTGAGACGATCTCATGAAGTAGACGATCTATCTCTTCCTCTTTTTTCTCATATATGAAAAACAAAGTAAAAGCACCTGGGATTCCTGCAGTTGAAATAAGATGGTCAAAGCACCCAAATATGGGATGAACTTGCATAGCTCCACTGCTATTTACATAATATAGGAGAAAGTACAATAAATTCTGGATGCAAGTGAGTTGTTACCATATAAGCTCAAGGATAAATGTGCTATTTCAGTGTCAGTAGGCGTATATGCGGATAGAGGGAGGAAAGAGAGACCACTTACCAATGACAAACAAACTCTGCAGAGAAATGGTTCCAAGGATACATAGAATCAATAGAGAGAGAACCACCTGTTTCATAATCCAAATGAAAGACTTCACAAACTAATATATGAAAGTTCCAGTAACCGTGTATGCTGTACATATTATCACTCATTTTGGCAAATAGAAGCAAGATGGCCTAGAAAGTCCTAACCCTTTTGCATCCAATGTCTTATCAGAACTTTTTAAAACACAAAATGCTCATTCAACATGTTCTCACGTTGAAGGGGTTTCCTAAATTGGTAAATGTCAACTATTATTAGAAGCACTCAAGGAGAATAAAAAAAATTCCAACCAAAATACAGCATGCCAAAAACATCACAAACCTGTTTTCCTTGTCACTTTCATAAAATGAGACAATGAAAAAGAAACCTAAATGATCCTCCCACCCCCAGGCAAAAAAAAAAAAAGGGCACAGATTCAATTTCTCCTAACAATGCAAATTGAAGAAGAAAGCTCATTGAAAGCTCATCTATTTTAACTGAAAGATCATTCAAACATTGCAGAACAGTTCTCTCTTCCAACTTAACAGGATTCCTCCCCCACCTCACACACACACTGCATCAAGGTAATTGACCCATCTAATCTCCACAATTCTCTCGCCAATTGCTGTGAGATATTACTTCCCTAAGCACACAACCAACCTTTTCTTGCGCGTTAGTGGCATCTTAACCTTTACATTTTTTGTGAATGTCAAAGCTCCATAACCTTGCATTGATTGTAGGGTGAAGTCAAATATATTTTAGCACCTTTTTTCTTTTGCTTTCGGCCTCAGTCTCATAATTCAAGGAATTTAAAATTTACATCCCTCTTAACTCTACATTACAATGAAGATGTTACGGTGAAAGCCAAATTTCCAGTCCTTCACCATTTGTCCTCAATCAAAGCTTAATTTTCAGAACATTCAAGACGAACTCTCAGGTGGTGAATCATCTACAGGATACTTTGTTTGAACCAATTGAATACCTCCATGAGGACTAATGATCTTCCAGCTTCCTCCTGTATTTCTTATACCATAGGTGAAACAAGTCATGAGTACATGAATTTTCCAGCAGCTAATTAAGCCAAAAATTAAAATTTTCATCATATTTTCTTTCATTTATTAAGTTTTCTTTCAGTTCTTTATTTCCTATACTGGTTCATCTTTCAACGTTGTTCTTCAAAGAAACTCAACTGAGTTTGCACATTTGAGCTTAATCTGAACCAAAATTTCTTGATCCCTTTCCTACAGTTATTTTAAATCTTCTTCAATAAGGAAATTCGTTAAGAGGCATCAAGAAAATGCAAGTCAAAATTACAGAAAACAGAGGTGTCTGCTCCAATACAAGAACTTACAAAATAACTAAAGAGCAGAGTGCAGATAACAACAACATACACAGTGCATTCCCACAAATTGGGTTTTGGGGAGGGTAATGTGTACGCTGGCCAACCTTTAGCTCAGAGATAGAGAGGAAACAATCTAGAAAAGAAAGAATGGAAAATTCAAGAAACAACGGCTAGTATCAGAACAATAGTACAACAGAAAAGTACGTGTCCAAAAGGTTTGCACACAAGGATACATAAATGGGAGAAATAGCAACAACAAAACAATGCAAAGTAATGCAAAACGGAGAGAACACATGGGGATGCATAAACGGGAGCAATAACAACAACAAAACAATGCGAAAATAATGTCGAATGAAGAGTATTACATAATAAATAGGAAAACTACCACCTAACCTTCTACCCTAATTCGAGACCTTCAACCTCTCTCATATAAGTTCATGTCCTCGGTAAGATCAAGGTGCGGCATCATCCTATCTAATCACTTCCCTTAATACATCTTCATCCTATGTCTACCTCTTTTGACTCCCACAACTACCAACTGCTCAAACCTTCTCACTGGGACATCTATACTTCTCATCAAATATCTAATACTTCTCCTCGTCTTGTATATCATCATTTCTAATCTTATCTCTCCTAGTATGCCAACACAAGATCCTCATCTCCGCAATTTACATCTTCTGAACACGAGAGTTCTTAATCAATCAACATTCCGCCTTATGCAACATAGCTGGTTCTAACCACGACTCTTGAGTCAAGCCTTTATTTCGCCAACCCCGCACCAATACTATGTTTCACATCATCATTAATCCCCCATTACCTAGGATTAGAGACCATAGGTACTTGAAACACTCTCTTGGGGATAATCGGAGCATCAAGCCTCACTTCCATGCCGACCTCGTGTAGCATCACTAAACTTACACCCTGCTCAACTTGAACCCTTTAGACTCCAACGTTTGTCTCCAAACATCCAGCTTAGCATTAACTCCACTGTGAGTCTTGTTAACTAATACTATGTCATTGGCCAATAACATGCACCTTACCTTGGATATGACGCATCAGTTCATCCATAACCGGTGTGCAAACAAACGGGCTAAAAGTTGATCCCTGGTGCAAGCTCATCATGACTTAAAAGTGCTCTGAGTCTTCTCCCACTATCCTCTCCCTACTTTTAGCTCCATCTTACATGTCCTCAATCACCCTATTGTAAGCCACAGGTACACCTTTAGCCAGCAATCATCTCCATAGTACCTCTCTTGGGAATTTGTCTAAGCCTTCTCTAGATCTATGAACAACATATGTAAATCCCTCTTCCTCTCTCTATACTCCTCCACTAGTCTCCTCACAAGGTAGATTTACTGTGGTAAATCTCCTTGGCATGAAACCAAACTTGTTCTTGGTGATAGACACACTCATTCTCACTCTTCTCCACCACCCTTTCCCACATTTTCATATTATGACTCAATAACTAAAGAGGAGATAATCTAAAAAAAGCTCAACAGTAGTTACAGTGACCTGGGTGAACTAGCAATATAAGATGATCAAAGAGTCGGATATAAGAATGTGGTTAGGAGTTGAATCCCATCAAAACTTTCAATCCAGATGCACCAAAAGATAGCAGCAGGCACCATACACAATGTTTTTATGGGTTTCTCAACTCTCCATGAACACCAGCTCCTCTAGGCTTCTTTAATGGTATTTGGCATGACCCAAGCAAGTCCCAAAACTGATAAGAACATGCTCTATATGTCAGCTGCTACTTCATAGTGCTAAAATAGATGTCTAACACACTCTAACTCCATCGGATGACACATAACATATATTTCCAATTTTAATATTTCTTTTACTGAGATTGGCATGGGTAAGACATGCTTCATACAAGGTAGTCCAGATAAAACCAACTTCTTTTGGGGGTAGTTTAGTTTTTCATATAAGCTTCCATGGCCATTTCTCAATCAATTCCTTGTTAGAATATACATTATCATATCCTCTTTTGACAGTACACGCTGTCTTTCTTTTTATTTTTTTAGGTAAGGGTACTTTGTATTCATAAAAAATTCATCATCCAAGAAATGATGAATTGGAAACTTACATCTCACAGAGTGGCGGGTACACCCCCATAAGGGTCGATACTTTACAAGTTTCCTAAGAAACCAACTAAATCTACAACCTCTCATCCCCTACCAACTCTTGTTTACACAAACAAATAAAAGACTTGTACAATTGATTTTCATCTTTAAAAATTGCTATTCGCCCATTCAGAAAACCTAAGTATTCCTTTCTTTTCATAGGGTCCACCATATGCATGCAGGAATAGTTTTTTTTAAACTATGCATGCTGGAATAGTCTTCCACCATTCCTCCTTTTTGCCTTACTTCCAATTCCTGGCAAGTTGTTCACGAGCTCAAAAGTTGTCTTTGGCATCAGCCAGCTAACCCCCAGTATATATAAGAACATGTTCCATAGAGTTGCACCAGTTTGACAATACGTGAATAAGTGGTTGTTGACCTCTGCTTCCTGCTCACACATGAAACACCTTGAGCAAATCACATACCTCTTCTATGTAATGCCTCTCATGAGTTAAGCATGCTTTCTTGATAAGCAGCCCAACAAAGCATGAAACTTTTTAAGGGCCTTTTAACCTTCCAAATTAGTTTCCAGGGCCATCTTTCAATCGTTGATTGATTAGAATTCATTCTCCAATAGCATGATTTACCTGTGATTACTCCTTTGTTGAGTAGTTTCCATGTTGGATTATCGTACCTTAGAAACAACCAGGAAATACATAAGGATCCCTAATAGCTTAGCAACTGCATTAATTTCCCAATCATTCAAGACTCTTCTGAACAAGAGACTTCCAACGCTGTTTGGCTCCAGACCTATGCCACTGTGGCAAATCTCTGTAGACTCAGGATATGTAAAGTGTGGAAATAGGCTTCAAACTATTCCCCACTATCCAGATTTGTCTTCAATCCATCTCCAACATTGATGCATAAGCTATTGTTGAATTGTGTCCATAATCTTCTAATGGTCTTCCAAACACTGCATCCAAAAGCTCCCATAGCCTCCTCAGTGTTAAGGAGCTCACACTTGCCTCTATAAATCTTCTCCATAAAGCTCCCCCCTATGCACTGAATCTCCAGAGCCACTTTTGTAACAAACAACTGTTTTGGAGACTTTCATTCTTCAAGCCTAAGGGCCTAAACCCCCTTAGCTTTTGCTAAGTGAGAGTGCAACCCACTTCACCAAGTTATATCTTCATTTTCCTTGTTAACTTGCCAGATAAGGATCCCCCAAGCCTATTGATTTTCTTATCAATGTTCTTGGAAATTGGGAATAAACTCATCATGTAAGTAGGTAGGCCATACAGCATAGATTTAATGAGGATCAACCTACCACCAAAATCTAGGTATTGACTTTTCCATCTAGAAAGCATCTTCTCGCGTCTTTACATCATCAAATTCCACACCTCCATCTCTTTGTTCTTGGCACCCAAGGTATTTTGTTGGTAAAGCATCTGTCTGATATTCCAAGCAGCTACCCAAGTAAATTGTCAACCTGGTAAATATGAAAGAGAAGACTCTTCAACCAGTTAACATGGAGGCTTGAGATGCCCTCAGAGATTGTGAGAATAGCCTTGAGTGTCTGATTTGTGCCTCCTCTGCCTCATAGAATATTGTAGTATAAGAACAAATGTGTGATTTCCAAGTCCTCTCCTCTCTCAGTGAGGGTCCTGAATCCCTCTCACCCATCTATTAGTCTTTGCATTTCTAAACATATGGTTCAACCCCTCCATAGCTAGTAGAAATAAGAGTGCTGACATAGGATTTCTCTGTCCGAGACACCTCTGTGATTGGAAAAAAACTTCAGTGTTCCCATTTATAATATGGGAAAACTTCACACTTGTAATGCAGAACTTGAACCAGCTGATCCATTTACTGCTATACCCCATATCTTTTGGAATTTTTATTAAGAAATTCCAATTGACATGGTCAAAGGCTTTCTCAGTGACTAGCTTGCAAAGAATCCCCAGTTTCTTCAGTTACACCCCGGAATCTACCAGTTCATCAGCCAACAAGACTGCATACATGATTTCCCTTCCTCTCAAAAAGTCCTCTTGGTGTTCACATCCAGCTATCCTATTACTACTTTCATTCTTTCAGTTATCAACTTCGAAATGATTTTATATACTCCTGCTAGTAGGCTCATAGGTCTGAGGTCTTTTAGCTTATCTGCAGCAAGTTTCTTTGGGATTAGGGCCATGAATGTACCATTATAGAATTTTTCAAACACACTCCTTTGGTGAAAGTTTTGAATAGTCTGCATCAAATCTTCTCTCAATATGTCCCAGCATGCCTTGAAAAAAGAAATCCACGGTGAAACCAGGAGGACCAGATGTTTTGTCCCTTTTTAGATAAATTTTATTAAAATGTACAAAGATGGCACGGTTGAAAGAACAGAAACACCATAAAACAAACTATCTCTTCGTCATAGCATATCTAATAAATCCATATACTAGTTCAAACTATCTATTAAACTATTTTTACTCCAGAAATATAAATTTTGTAAACATTTATCCTTAATTCTAGAGATGTGAGGTCTCTGCACTTCAACGCAGGCTTTGTTCCTCTCTAGCCAAATTGTCCTGAAGATGCACAGAGGTATAGTTCTCCGTATCTTCTTTATCTCTTTTGGTATCACCTGCTCTGGCCGACCTTCCAATAAATCTTTCACTTTCTGAGGCATCATCCAATTAATAACATGAAGATTTAGGAATAACTCCAACATTCTCTAAAATTTTTGCAATGGAGCAAAAGGTGCTCCACGGTTTCTTGATTAAAGCCTTTTTTTCTACAAGTTATTTTGAGTTAAGCATGCCCCCAAGTTTTAACCCATTCAAACATGCTACTCTTAACAGGAGCTTTTGTCTTCCATAACAGCTTCCAAGGCCAAGGATTATCCCAGGGTCTGACTGCTTTATCAACAAACTACACCAAATTCTTAACTGTGTCTTTGCTTGCTAGCCGAATCAGGGTATCCACCTTATTCTGATTAATATAAACCAATTCCAATTGTTGAACCAACTGACAAAATCCTGTATCTCCCAATCATTCAAATTTCTCCAACCGGTGTTAGAATGAAATTCAGCAATATTCTCATCCTTGTTAGAAGAGCTAATGAACAAATTAGGAAACTTATCCTTTAAACATTCATCACCGACCCACAACTCTGTCCAGAATTTTATTTTTTTCTCCATTTCCCATCTCCAGTTTGATACGTTGATTGAATTCTTCCCAGCTTATGCTCTTCCATACTCCCTATTAATAGTTCTCCAGCTATCTTCTTCCCATAAATGGCATTAATAAGTTTTTCTCCAAATTTCCTCACCTTACCTCCTATACCTTCACAACCATGTGAGTAGCAAACTTTTATTATATAACTTCATATTTCTCACCCCTAAGCCACCTACCTTCTCGACTTTAAGAACCACTTCCCATTTCACTAAATGAAATCTTTTCTCTGCATCGCCATCCAGTAAGAATTAACTTCTCAAAAATTGATTTGTCCCTATCACATTACTTATCTCCCCATTCCAATTTGTCATAGAGTTGACCTTGACACTAGATACTTTTGTAAGCGATCCAAGCAGGTTATTCAACTCCCAGTCCTGAATCTCCCTTCTTAACGGTGGGGGGTCCAAGAGCTGTCTTGCCAATGCTGTGAAACAATGGATTCCTGATTGTTGGAAATTAGAAAAGTGATAGGAATTCATCTTTCAGAATGTCTATCCCTAACCACGTGTCTTTACAGAAAGAGATAAGATCTCCATTCCCCAGCTTAAGTAAGCTTTGAGTTGGAAACACACACAACCCCTAGCTTTGAAATGTGTTTAAAGCTTGTCATCTAGCAAATATTTGTTTTGAAATCAAATTTTTGACATCTTTTTGTAAAATGTCTTTGGCTGCTTTGCAGTCCCCTCGTAGTAAAATTTTTTTTATTTATTTAATCATCTTAAAATTTAGTAATACATAGTACTATAGCTAAAATTTCCTTTTCAATGGTTTTGTAATTTTTTTGAGTGTCATTCCAGATTCCTGAGGTGAATCTCAATAATTGCTTAAGGGATTCTGAGAAATTTTCTGTTTAAGAACACCTCCGTAACCTATATAAGAGGCATCAGTTTCTACAATCATAAATGCCTCTGGATGTGGTATCCACCTAAGCCATGGGAAGCTCTACTTTGGCTTGTGCACCAGCTGCTTGCCCCCTATACTTTGCCTATATTACAACTTCCCTTGACCGAGAAGTTTCTATGTTATATCTCCATTTAATCCCTACCCCTCCATGTCTTTTATGCAGAATAACTTTTGGACATTTAACCACATGAAATTTGTGAGTGCCACTATTACCTGCCCAGAAGAAATCTCTTCTTAACTGATCAAGTCTCTCCTGAATCTTTGTTGATATTGGGAATAAGGAAATAAGGTACGTAGGAATGTTGTCCAACTTCAACACACTATTGATGAGTGTGAGTCTGCCACCAAAAGAGAGATACTGCATTTTCCAGAAGACAAATTTCTTTTCAAGCTCTTCAATCACTCTATCCCAAATATTCAAATGTGTACATAACTCCTAGTGGCATCCAAGGTATGATGTAGGGAGAGAACCCACCTTGCAGCACATAACTTCTGCAAGCTCTTCCATCTTTGGATCTATATTTTATGGGAAATATGGTACTTTTCAGCACATCCATCTAAAGGCCTGAGATAGCTTCCAAGATTATCAATGTGACACTAACACATGAGACTTGTGGTGTGGTTTGTCAACTCCACAAAAGTTTAGTGTATCATCAGCATAAAGCAGATGGGATATAACACAGTTGCCATCAGCATTCCCACTTTAAAACCTTCCATCTAGTGAACCTGATTAGCTTTGTGTAACATTTCACTTAGACCTTCCATAGCATGGATGAACCATAAGGGTGAAAGAGGATCTCCCTATCTAAGATCTTTTTTAAAAAAAAAAAACCAATATGTCCAGCAATCCCCAAATCCCATCAGCCTGAGTAAGTTGATCAAGTATGCCCAATTAAGTTGGTCAAAAGCCTACATCAACATTCTTCATATTTGGGTTTCATCTTAACCAAAAAAAATTTCATCCTGTCATTTTTTTTTCTTCTTCTATTTTCCCCTTATTATAGTAATATAGTAAAAGAACCTGGGACAATCAGTAAATATATTCTTCAATTTCTCAACTCTTTTACACAAACAAACCCTAGAAATTACCAATCACTATCAAAACAAAACCTTGGTGAAGTTCAAGTCAAGTACATATCCACAGTGAAATCCACCTAATCCAATTCTAGATTTCTTTGGCTCATCTTTTGAAAGGTGAAATTAAAGAGTTAAATGATGATTCTAATTTCTTATTTTCCATTGTTTTTGCTTTTAATTTTTACTGAGTTAATTATTTTGTATAGTTGTTGATATTTTGTATGTTCCATATTGGTGGTTTTATTTTGATTAAGAGATGTTTCCACGTGTAGTACCACTTGGCACATTTTAACGACATTTTGGAGCTAGTGTTATCAAAAGCGAAAAGCACAAAAAAATTCTAAAGTCTGTTGGGGCTTAAGCACAAATAAAAGCGTGTACTTCAATGAAAAAAGGCACAAAGGAAGCATAAAATAGAAATATTTATGTTTAGCCCAATACTAATAGTTATAAGCATGAATGGAGAATCTATGAACAAAGAGATTGAAAAACAATTACGATAAAGTAAAATATAGCTCTTTACCTTGGAACAACACATTCAAGTGAAAAAAGTACACGGAAAAAAATGATCTCGTAGGGGGTCTGAACTTCCCCCTGTTATAAAGTAAGAAGAATATTGTATTGAAAAAAATTATTCCCTCTCTATATTCCGGTGACCTTCCGTCATCGGAGATTTCTTTCTTCTAAAACACCACTCTCTTTCTTCCTTTTTGTTCCCAAGATCTTGTCTTGACCAGATATGGATAACCGTATTTTCTTCAGAAAGGTGGAAAAATCGTATGATATCATAGCATCCATTTCAGGTTCTGAGACCTGGTTCGACTGGGTAGAGAGCTCGCGACTCTACATGAGAAGGATGACAATCAGTAGGGGAGTCCTCTTATGGTTGTGTAAGAGGCTGCAGGAAGCTACTGAAAACAAGGGAAGAAACTTCAAATCGTGGAGATGCAAAGACATGGCAACCCACATTTATTGCACTCAAAAGTTCAATAAATATGGTCGTTTTATTTCAATTATTATGGTGAAGGGACAGACCAGAACAATCATCATCCTGCCAAAGAATCAATTTAATGAGGGGTGGGGAAAGTTGGTGCAGCAAATTGAAGATTTTATTGCCAAAGTATCAAATACACAGGGAGCATTCATTACAGAAGAAGAGATAAAAAGGAACACTTATGTGTGAAAGGGGACCTAAAGAGAAGCCATTACAAAGCCTAAATGGGATCAGAGAAAGCCTGAACAAAGCATAGAACCCAGTGACATGGAGAAACCTTCCAGCCAGGAGGACAATGTTCTGCTACGACGGTGTCTGGTTGGAAGATTCATTGGTGGAGAAGAGGCTCCGTAACGCAATGTTATCAGAAGATGGGGAATACAAACTTGGAAGGGTATCCCAAACATCCAGGTCTATGACATGAATGGGTTCAACTTTCTACTTGAGTTCCAGACAAGAAGAGCTGCAGAACACATCCTGATGGGAGAATGTGAGACACAAGGCCAAACACTCAAGCTAGGCTGGTGGTGCCCAACAGTGGAAGCCATCCCAGTTTCAACAAAGTACGAATTGTACTGGATCAGGGCTCTGGGTCTTCCACTGCATCTTTGGAACTCCAATGTGATGAGAAAGATAGGAAAGTGTAGCCGGAAAGTGTTGTGGGAGGAATTGGTAACCACAAGAAGCAGGTTATCGGGGCCATGGGTAATTTGTGGTGATTTTAGTGTCACCAGATATCCATCAGAGAGGACAAACTGTCTCAGAATTAATGGGGCTATGGTATTGAGGCGATGGAGATGATTGATCCTCCTTTATTTGGAGGATCATATACCTGGAGAAGGGGGAAAGGGCACATGAGAGCCTCAAGAATTGACAGATTTTTACGTTGTGCTCAGCTTTATCCACATCAAACAAACTGTCCCCTAGCATCTGATCACAACCCTATAGCCTTGACATATGGGGGTTGAAGTGAGTGGAAGAAATCTTATTTTAAATTTGAATCATGGTGGTTGGAGGTGGAGGGATTCAAAGACAAAGTAAAGGAGTGTTGGAATTTTTTCAATATTGAAGGAAGAGCAGGGCTTTGCTGAAAAGCTGAAGCTGTTAAAGGTAACATTGAAAGAATGGAGCAAAGACAACAAAGGCAACTGGAAACAGAGAAAGGAGGACATACTGAATCAAATAGCAAACTGGGAAAATATTCAGGACAATAGACCACTTACTGATGATGAAATGTTACAAAAGCAAAACTTGGCTATGGAGTTCGAAGAACTGGCAAAGAATGAGGAGATAGCTTGAAGACAGAGGTCAAGAGTACAATGGTTGAACATGGAGACAAAAACACCAAGTTTTTTCATAGAATTGCTACATAACACAGGAGATTCAATTCCATAGAACACCTTGAAGTGGAAGGTGATAAGGTGAAGGATCCAGCTTTGATCGAGGTTGTGCAGAACTTCTACGTGAATTTATATAAAGAATCAGAACAGTGGAGGCCTGACTTGATTTTACAGGATGTCACTGTGATCACTGAGGAAGAAAGGAAGTGGTTGAAAAGATCATTTGAGGAGGAAGAAATTTTGGAAAGCATTAAGATGTGCTCTATGGAGAAGGCACCTGAACCGGATGGCTTCCCTATGATAATTTTTTCAAACATTCTAGGAGGTCTTGAAGGGAGACATTATCAACACTATGTTAGTGTAATGACCCTCATGGTCATTTCTGATGAATACGCAATATTTTGCATTTGAGTAGCTGCCCCAAGTCATTTATGACTTGCTAGGACCGACAGTTTGAATCTCTGGCGACTCGATTGAGAAATATCTCAAATTCTCTGTTTTAGAGCTTTAAACTAAGTACTCATTGACCAAAGTCAACTTTCCTTCAAGACGAGTTTGGAATTTAATTTTGATAGTTCTATTAGCTCCGGAATACCAAACAAATTCAAGATTGACCTTAAGTTTGTGTTTTGGAGGTTTAGTTTGCAAGTTATGTGAATTTGTGGAATCAAGCTAAGTTTAAGCCTAAAAGTGGAGCTTGAGTGGTAATTTGATGTTTGGAGTATCGAATTGGAATTTTGATGCTTCCAGTAGCTCTAAAATGATGAATTTAGGCTAGGTGAGGTATTGGTTTAATTTTCATGCTTGCAATTTCGAGGTGTTGGCGGAAAGATGCATTTTTGGCCCATTTGGTTTGAAGGGTTATTTTGAGTAAAAGACCTTGGAATTTAATTTCATTAATTTTGTTGAGTCTGAAATGTCGTTTCCATGATATTTGCATATTTGGTTTGTCAAAATTGGGCTCCGTTTGATCCCCGAACCATCTAGTGTGAAATTTGAAATATTGCAGCTTGAACCTGCACTGGTGCAGAATTCCATAAGCACGATCGCGTCCCATTAGGCACGATCGCGATGACCATTTTTCTTGATTCATCACGATTGCGATAGCCTTCCAGCATTTCTTCTTCGTGATCGCAGTCTCATCACACGATCGCGATGAGTAAACTTTTCATGCATCGTGATCGCGGTAAAGGGGCGCGATCGCAATGAATCGCGCCTGACTGGCAATTATTTAAGTCCCATCCGCAGCCCCTTTAGTTTTTATTCAACCTAAATTTCTCTTCTCCTCCATTCCAAAGCAAAAACCCTTCCCAAACCTCATTCTAAGGCCAAGGAAGCTATTATCAATATTCTTCATCGATTCTACGGGGATTAGGTGAGTTTCCTTTCTCTTCTTCTTTCATATTTTCCTAATTTTTTCCTTCATTAATGGGTAAAAGTTGGGGTTGAAGAAATCATCCTGTAACTTGATTTCTTTTGTATATTTCTTCGTTATTAGTATATGCATTGCTCCTATGATCATTAACTCATCAAAATTCAAGCATTTTTATTGTAAA
>JBDJHY010000049.1:3150977-3177156 GCA_039654485.1 Withania somnifera | reverse complement strand
CATGACTTATGAAAAATTCCCAGTTTAGATTGTTGTTAGATAGGTTCACAATCTTAGAAACAAGGAGATAGCCTCAGTCTATATTCTTGGGAAAAATCAGTTAGCTGAGAGTGCCACATAGGAAGCTGAAATGGATATAATGCAAAAGTACCCTCTTTATTTTCCTCCTAGATCCACTGCAATCTGAGGTGCAGTACGTAGTCCATGGCATTATATAAGTCCTTACATGATTATTTGTGCATTATTAGTGTGGTCACGACCTATGGGTCCAGAAGAAGTCAGATGCATTTGGGTCAGTTAAAATATGGGTAAAGTGGCACCTCACGGTTGTTTATGTATGTAAAGAAATTTCCCAATGCATGTAGTGAAAAACCTACCTTCTTCTCTAATGACTATCCCAAGTCCTTCATTAGAGAATGAATGATCCCAAGGGGAGAGATAATGTAACACCCAAAAAATTTATCTAGTGTTTGAACTGTTCTATGCTCGTACTTAAGTTTGAATCCTATGAACTTCTACATAATTCTAAGCTATTAAATCCCTAAACTAACTAAATTGTAAACGTTGGAAGTGATTAGAGTTCATAAACAACTCATAGAACCAAAGTTGAGTTCAAGACCCTGCATAATTTGCTCATTTTGAGATTTTTTTCATACATAAGTCAACTGTGGTCGACCATATATCCCAATATATTATGTCTATGATAACCCATGATCTATCCAAAAAAATATCTGTGATTCTATGATTCAACGTGATAAATTGTATGTTATTGGAGCTTGAAATAGGGAGATATGTCCATTATATTAAAATGACGTAATGCAATGAACTGACTGGGACCCGATAATGAATTGTGTGACCACAAAATTCAATATGTGGCCCGCACAATAGCAATAGTTGTCCTGGAAATTACTGGTGTAGTATGCCGCTTAATGTGAAGCCCATATACCAAACTGTGTGCCAGCACAATTCAATAGATGACTGCATAACGCAAAAACAAACATAAAAACTTGAGAAAAATCTCAGGGGCTTTTATGGTTTTCCCCTTAATTTTTCCTACTTTCTGTGATGTTTTCACATTTTGTAAGTGTCAAATTATAATGGGTAATTGGTGAAACACCTAATTTAACCTTAACCCATTACACTTAACCCATCAAAACAATACCCCAATTATCATTCTCCCCTAATTACTAACAAAGAAAAAAAAAGGTTTATTTTCTTTCAAGCCAAGCTATCGTGGGCTCATCAAGTTGCTAAGGAATTCAAACTTCTTTGATTTTCTTCAAGAGTCTTTAAGTTTTCTATGTTCAAGGTAAGCGGTATCATCGATAAGGTAATCCTTTTGCCCTTATACCCAAGAAACCTATTTGGATTTTTGCATTTAAAGTATTAATTTTTCTCTTAATAATTGTCCATCGTATTACTTGTGATTATGGTCAAGCATATAATCTTTCACGAAAACATTATTTAATTGAACCATTATTTGGTTAATTTGATAAGGAATTTGAAAGTGTAATGAAATATTTGTAAGGGAATTTGATCAATGACTGAATGGGTGATTTTATTAAGTCATTACTATTGAAATTTTACAAGTTTGACTTGATGATGGTATAAGGCTAAGAATAGTTCCTTGACATGGAAATATTTTGAGAAATTTGATATAATTATTTCCCATTGAGGCTTTGACATGAGAATTGTCACCCATTGAGGCTGCATGAGAATATTGAGAAATGTTTTCAAGGATATTGATTTAATCAATTGATTTAGGAGCAGTATATTTGGGAGTAGTATTAGCACCGAGGAACTAAGTCCTAAACTATGTTACCAGTATGAGATTGATATATTACAAAGAAAAATTTACCTATCTGCCATGTTAATTGCAATGTGGATCCACTAGAAATAGTATACGATACTAGCTTGTGGTGGGGCGATGTATACCTCTCAGCAAGGATATGCTCGATTCCACATATTGCTCATGTGCTCTTATATGTCAGTTATAGAACCTCCCACACTGATATTTGAACTTGATATATTTTAATTTGAGTCATTTACTATATTGATTTCCCTATTGACATTTCCATGGATTTATGGGCATTATTACTGATCATGCATTGCATAACCATTCATGATTCAGTCACTTGCTATGGTTACTTAATTACTTTGAGCATATTTCATTTACCTGCTAGTTCTTATGTTCCCTGTGTACTCAGTAATTCTAGTACTGACTGCTATTTTGTGCTACATGGTCTTCATCAATGCAGGTTTAGCTGACCTTCCATCTGCTCCTGGTTACTAAGCTTATATTCTGAATTTTAAGACAATGGTGAGTTCCTATGTTCTGGGAACCGGTGTCGTATTTTGAGTTATTATTTTCCTAGATATGGATATTAGACTTAATACTATTTCAATTTTTCTTAATTCGGCTCTAAGGTTAGCTTGGAACGTGTCCATAGCAGCCTAGAGCTATCTTTACTTAGTGGCTTTCGGAAAAATGTGTTAGAATTGATATTGAGTTATCCTTTATTCTGTTATTGTCTTTTGTTGACTTCTGTGAGATGGTCCTACCATAGCTACTATATAGATATTAACTTAGTTATGCTTCCTCTTATGAGTGTATATTAGAGCATGATTATCAAAAGGATTCGTCTGAAGCTATTGTGGCATCCCAATATTAGAGGATGCCTTGTGATGCCTAGGGGGTGACTCCGGGGTATTACATCATCACGTTATTTCATAAAGATCTGACTAAGTATCTAAAGAAAGTTTAGACCTTGTAACTGACAAAGAATGTACCCTCAATGCAAACTCATGATGTTATTCCCAAAGTTATGAATAAAGCATGTAGACTCCACTCAAGGGATTTATAATTCATGTACTTGACTATAACTCACTAGATTAAGCAATTTATGAAAATTTTCCTTAGTTCTCAAAACATAAAACTTTGTGATATATTATATGAACATATGCAACATGAGTCATAACCATCAAGGAATATACTAAGATAGATAATTTCATCATCATCAAAGTAATTGGGATCTAGGTTCATAACCGGGATGAAAGCTCTAAGGATATGGACATAAGGGTGGGAGGAATCCCTTGTTGAAGTCTTATATACATGAACCGAATATTTTTAACTAAATATTTTATGGAAGTTTTACTGAATGGAGTCTCTACTCGAAAAAATCTAACATTTCTTCTTTAGAGAATTTGGATAATACACTTCTTGTTTTCTAAGTTTGAGAAAGTAATAAGGAGAAATAGGTTTTATGTACTTATACTCCTACAAAATGAGTCCCAAATGATAGGGACTTAAAAAAAGTAGGAAATATCTAAAATAGTTCTGAGAAAATGGGTTAAAATTTGAATTGGGAAACATTCACAATGAGATTCTCAACCTGTCAACCCAGTTGATAGGCTGCCAAATAGTTTGTTAAACTTAGTGTGATATTTGATAGCTACTGGAATGTACTATAATAACTCGACAAAGGAGATGAAGGTCCATAAAAACTTCCACGCCATCATCCCTATTGTGGGAATTGGAATTTTATTCAAGAAACTAAATCAAATTGAAGGGATAAATGATAGACCGAAAACTACTCTGTGGTCTGTTAAAGTTCTTGTGGAACCTGTGGCCTTACACTTCAGCTATTGTAATTCACACAATACCTTGACGGTTAGGTTTACGGCCCATCACTATGGTTTATGGTCTGTGGACCTCGGCGTTGAATCTTGGAATAATTCAAAATTTGAGAAATGTTTTTTTAACTTCTTTTGGATTATCTTGAACAAGGTTTTGGATGGTTTTCAAGGTGTAACAAATAATATAATATAATATTACAAGTGGAATTTGAAAAGGGTAGAACATATGCAAACCTTATCACTACTTTTATACGGTAGAAAGATAACTTTTTATAGACACTAGATAAAAAAAACAAAGAAGTATAGTAGTAAAAGAGTCAATAAAATAATCAAACAAGTATAACGACAAATATTAATGCACATTGGAGATGATAGATAAAGAAAGGGAAAATAAAAAAGATAAAAGATAAGGAAAGAGGAAAAAGTATGTGATTTCATTTTTCTAATTCTTTTATATCAGAATATTGTTTTTTTCTATAATTAAATTTATATTCAATTTGAATCTTGATTGTTTTGCCAATGTCATGGATTACCCTAATCTATAATTAAATTTATGTGAGATCAAGAGCACATGTGTTAAATCTAACTCTGTTTTAGGCCTGTTTATCAGTAGGTTGATTATCTATGTAAATGCAAATATGAATAAAACCATACATAAATCAAAATAAGAGAAGGTTCATTTATGGGAAGGACTAACTCCGATAATGTCCCTCGCGGGTTCGAATACACTTCTCAAGAATAAAATGGATGTTTGAATGACAATAAAAGAAAGAACGATAATTGAATAAAAAACAAGCTAAAGAGTATGTTGCATTTCTTGTAATCAATGCTATTACAAAATAGTAGGAACCTACTATTTATCATATTCAAATCATGGTATCTGGTCCACAGGATGTGGGGACATTCTATTTTCTTCTGATATACAAAATTAAGATGTCTCTACTTGGTTGTCATCATCAAAACTAAATAAACCACCATAATACGTGGAACCCCCCCTACTATGGCCCAGTACGACAGAACTTTAAGCATAACAAGGGTTCTGCTGTATAAGTTGTAAATTATCAAAATTTGGCCCCAATATGTTCCGGAAAGTGGATTCTGTAATTACTTAATTTTGTGGAGCTACAGCGCATAAACAGCAAGAACTTAAAAGCATTTCAGGAATAATGTTTATACCTTTTTTTTTATGAGCATGGTGTCCGGGTCAGCTTTCCGCACCTCAGCTAAATCTACGGGATACGTGTCACCTCTCAATAGCAACAGGTACTAGGTAACTCTGTCTATCAAAGTTAGAATAGATGGGAAGAATCACCTAGTGTTTTTTGTCTCTACTGATTTGAACTTGAGACATTTGGCCTAGTGTTTTTTGTCTCTACTGATTTGAACTTGAGACATTTGGCCTCGTTGTTCTTTGACCCACTCCACTAAGCCACACCCTTGGGTATGTTTATACCTGGTTATACGTGACAGATGAGGCCTCTCCACTTGTAACGATCCGTCGTTATGGTCACTTCCATATATACTAGAACATTTCTCGATGCGTGAGTGTGAGGTTTACAGCCCGAAAGTAAAGACTAGAAAAATCTCAGAAGAATTAGTCTTGAGTGTCTAGAGGGTGCTACCAATTAATTGAGTTAGTGTTAGTCGATTTAGTAGACTCGTCAAGAGACCCGTAGCACTTTTCAAAATCGAATTTGGGGCCTTGGGACTCCCGTAACGTTAGTTACTGCAATAGACTGAGATTAATGTCTGAAAAATAGGGTTGTGTTGTAAAAATGGAAAAATTGGAGAGCTTAACGGAGCTTACTGTTTAAGAGATTAATACTGCCACGAAAATACCACTTCCAACCGCCATAACGGATCGAAGCGGTACTGCTGCAGCGGTAAAGCCACAGCTCTAGCGGTATTATTGACTCGAGATCAGATTTCAGAATCTCGTTTTAATTGGTTTTAGACCTTGTTTTGGATTAAAAACAAGGGTTTCCACACATCCTATTCCAAAGGGTCATTAACCCTCTTCTCTCTAGCCCCTCTCAACCAAAGAAAAGGATTTTGCCTTGCAAACCACAGTGGAAATCTCTGTTGACTCTCGTCATTATCCCTCGACATGTAAATAGGAGTTGATCATTCATGGGATTGCAGCAAGCTTTGCGTTCAAGTATGCTAGTTTAATGACTAGTATACTGCGTTAAATTATGTTTTCATAACGTAGAATTGACGGGAATTATCATGCCTAGTCCTTTGGCCGAGGAGTTGAGGATGGATAAAAATGACAATAGCATGTTTATGACTTGATTTAGTTTGAAAAGTATTACTCTTGATAGTTGGTTGTTATTTCACGATGCTATGTGGGTATCCAGAATGGAAATATCCTATCAAGTATGTGAATTTGATTTTTCTACTTCTCAGTTATTTTCCAAACCGAATTATGAACTATTCTGGGTGGTAGCCCTGATGCATAAACACTCAAGTTGAGAAAGCACAGGCAAGGCTAGTTATTAAGGACGATTGCAATTATGTGTGGTTAGACCGGGAAAGATTGTTAACACTATGTGGTAGTGATAAGAGGTAGCATTTAATAATAACCTGGGTGGAAATATGAGTCTTTGATGGTTGAGTAACTGACATTAAACGAATTAGTAATGGGTAGTAAAATTCCTCCGTGTGGTTTGCATGCCCAAATGTGAATTACGTTAGGTTGTTAGCTCCATGTTATCGATCATATAGCCTTGTCTTAATTGCTTAAGCCCATAATGGGCCAGTTGCGTGTCTGTATTGGTAGTTGGCTATGTCTGTAGAGACTTGTTTTGGTAGTAATTCTTACTGCTGATGCCATATGTGGTCGGTGGTTAATCAAGTCATGTTGTTAAATCAATGGCCATAAAGGCACGAACATAATGAACAAAAGATCTAGGTTTTGAATCCCGTTATAACCATAAAATGTCTTGACAAAGGCCAAAACTGAAAGATGAACATTGAGTAACGAAGTGAAAGTTGAAAGTGGAAAGTCTTACGATTGGTTTCATGCCCATTTAGTGGCAACATGTCCGCTTATTGGCTATATGATTATTCCCGTTCATTTGTCACATGGACAATGCCAATCAGACCCTTGACCCATTATTATGTAAGTATTAATAAGGAAGGATTGACGATGAAGTGATCTAAAGTAATGTACACTAGAATAATCTCACCGAACGATCCAAAGTACTAATAAATGAATTAACCTTTTCCACAGAATATTTGTAACGGCACGGTAACGAGGCATGTGTCCTCCGGCGTATTTGATTGATTGTGTTTGGCTTATATTTTTTATTGATAGTATTCTTGGAGTTGATTACACAATAGTTGCTTGGTGAGTCTTAACTCGATACTACCTGTTACGTGATGATTGGCTTGCTAAATTGTATTTGTTGTAATCATAATTGACTTGATTGGTTGGTGGTCATACTCTAAGATTACGCCAGAACAAATAAATAATGATCAGGAATTTAGTGTGTTATAATTACAATTGTCAGGTTGAACCTGAAAATGTGGGTGAATAATTAGGTCGTATTATAGAATATTCATAATGATTTGGTGTGGTTGGGACCAAGAACGTATGTTTATGTTAAACGAATATGGTATAGATAAAGATTGTGACACTAGAGTAGCGCAATGGAAACATGATTGATTTATGATTAATCCAAAAGTAGAGGTATTATCAGACCATGAGGTAATGGTGGCAAGTTATTATTGTTATTATTATTACTATTATTTCGAGATACCATGATTGCTGTACTTGATTCTGTTTATGATTATGTGAATTAACGTTGGTCGACCGATGATGCCTACCAGTATATGTGTTTGTACTGACCCTACTCCCTTACATCATATTTTGGGGGTGTTGATTGTATACAGGTTAGACTTTATAGTTGAAGAGCGGATTACGGTATTCAGCGTCCATGATGTGGAGTCTTTTCTTGTTTATTATTTAAGTCGGTTATGTATGTTCCCTCTTGTAATCTAATGTAGGTGCTCTTGTTCATGCTCAACCAGGTTTTGGGTATTGTAATCGAGTAGTCTAATGTATGTAAATATACGGTGATCTCTTTTATTACAGTATTATGATATATTACGCTTGATTATTCTTCCCCGTAAAATAGTAACGAGATTAAAGGAAAGGGGTTCGCCTAGCTAATGGAGTGTAGTGTAGGTTCCCGCACGGCCCGATATTTTGGGTTGTGACACCACTACGTATATACTTCAAACATTTTTGATAAAACTGATCTCCAAATCACGAAAAATATAAAGAAGGTAAAATCTATGCTTCTCGGACTCATCAGGTAGTTGGTACACTGCACACAAGTATCTAATACAGGAACGTCAGCTTATTTTTGCTAATTTTCAGTAATATTTTGAAGACATCATACGAAGAACCTACACCCTTATTAGACCCGTTTAGAGTTTAGACAGCAGTACATCAAGACAAATGAAGGATCCATGCGATATAGGATAAAATTCCAGACATCTGCAAAGTAGGAATTATACTACAACAAGTTTTAGAGTGCTTGTCATAGTAAGACCACAAACTGATCCAAAGAAAACAGATAGAGACAAGAATTGTCTAACGAAAATATTTCTGACAAAGCCAGAGCAATAAAATAAGAATACCTTTCATAGCCAAGACCTTCAAGAATAAGAGCAACAAACTCCCAAAACTTTATGGGCTCCATGTTCGTGACAAAATATGCCTGCGGACAACACTCTTTATCAAGGCTTTACTATTCAACAGATATAATATTGAAAAAATAGCAAAAAAACTCCTAATATGTTCCTTTTAGAGGACATAAGAAAACATTGTTAACTCACAAGTTTACATGGCGAATATTATCATTTTCATATCTAACCTTACCTCACATAGGTGTTGACTATAATAACACAGGGAAGAGAGTGAAGAAAACTATGACTAACTACGGCGGAAGTTCTCAAACTTGCTAGAGAAAAGGATGACGACAAAGGTGCTCTTATTTGATCTTTTACTGTGTATTGTAACAGCAAGAAGGGGAAAGGCTGACTTAAACCAAGTATAAAAGCTCCCTGAACAGCTACGGAAAATAACTACAAGAGAGGGCTCTTATTTCATTGCTGAAACTGTAAGCTAGATAATAATGGACGCATAAGTGTTGTCAACAACAAAAACCGGCATAATCTGTGTTACCCAATAAAAAGTTTTTCTATTCCATAAAACATACATTATTGTAAAAAAGAAAAGGTTCTATAATAGTTCGACATAACCAGCAATGTGTTAAATCTGTACTCGTTAGATGCATTTTCAGAGAAGCAAAGAACAACATTAAATAACTGAGTAGATGAGGAAACCCCTGCCTACCAAAGAAGTATAACCTATATATTACCACACTATAGCCAATGACCCTTGAATAGGTAAATGGCCTGGGATTTAGTCCTTCATGGAAATGCCAACATAAGATATTAAGCGGAAAAAAAGAACCCAGAAAACCACCTGGACCTAAAAGAAAGTAATGAGCTTCACTAAACCTATCGAGTTCTATGATGCAGTATAAGTGTTCGCTAAACCTTGATTTGAGATCTTTCAATTAAAACCCAAGATTGGTAGCTCACTTTTGTTGCTAAAAGATATAATATTCATCTTAATATTATAGTGATATTTATCACATGTCGCAATGATGCCGAGTACAAAAATGAATGGGACCCCAATGGCAACTCAAAGATCTTCATTTTTTTTCCTATTGGTGCAGCCCAAGAATTTCAATGTATTGCATGATCCTGGATACTTCCATAAGTTGGCAACAATTTCACATGTCAAAACACATATTGATATGGGCGACTTCAATATGTAGCAGCAATCGTGTTGGATCCTCCAAATGCACCACTTTTGGAGGATCAAATCTAACATGCATCCATCAACATTTGATGAGTACAAGCAACATAGGATACATTAGACTAAAAGCATATGGAAAAGCATGAGATCATACAGCTGCTGATACAGAACATAGAAAACAAAAAACTAAGAAATGTAACCTGGCCAGATGCTTTTTCTGCAACTGCACCCCCTGATGCAAGAGCTCGTTCAGCACATACATGAGCATGTGCGACATTTTCTACGTAAGTGAAATCATACATGTTGTTGCCATCACCAATAATGAACTGTAACAATTAAGAATCAAACAAGTTGTAAAAAATTCAAAAAGTGGATTTAGCTAGAAGACATTTAAACTCCATCACTCTTTCACCATTACAAATAATTTGGACAAGCAAAAAATTAATAGTGAACCAGTAGTAAGTTCCTCAAGACACATTTTCTAATCAAACTACTGAACAACAAATATGACCTATTATATAATCACCTTAGATTTTCCAGCCCTTGCTGCTGCCACCAGTGATGGAACCAACAACCTGTCGCCAGGACCAAAAATACTGCTAGGTCTAATGCAGCAGGTCAGGAGGCCTTTAGTATCATTTGACTTGAGAACTAGTGCCTCTCCTTCAGCTTTAGTTGAAGAATAGGAATCAATATGCTGAAAACATTATCAGTAAGAAAGTATGTTTATAGACAAATCTAACAAAGGTTCACTTGGATAATAAACAGGAAACAAAATCCATACCTTAGAAGGATATGGTAGTGATTCATCCCCATTAATAATACCATGAACTCCATCAAACACAACACTGGGGGAGCTGGTATAAATAAGTCTCTTCACTTTTAGCTCAACACAAGCATCGATGATGTTCTTGGTTCCTTTACATTTGTTAAACAGAAAAGACGGAAGTAAAACTATCATACAGGAAACAGGAAGCCAAACAAGAAAAACACATTAACAAGTCGAATTTCTGACAATGAAAGCTTTCCCTAATTGTGAACAATACCTAGCACATTAACAGAATGATGGAGCTCGTGGTTGTTGATGGATGAATCTGGAGCAGCCATGTGGAAAACAACCTCGGCTCCTTCACATGCTGCAACTTATCAATTGAAGAATTAGGGCACCACATAACATAACAAAAGTTATTTTGAATATTTTAACCCAATGAAGATTGTCTTGGACAAATTTTTGGCATAATTTGGCAAACTGCTTGATACCAGACTAATTTTATTTGTAACAATCAAACAACAACATACGCAGTATATTCCCACACACTGTGGGGTCTGGGGAGGGTGTAGTGTATGCCGTCCGTACCACTATCTAGAAGTCAGGTAGAGAGGCTATTTCCGGAAGACTTTCGGCTCAAGACAGTATAGTATAAAAAGAATAAAATATAAAATATAACATATATAATATACTGACAAGGCATATTGAGGAGAAAAAACAATAAGATAACAACAAATGCAAAACTATCAACAAATAGTAGTAAACCCATACTACAGCAGCAAAAAAACTACACAAAACTCTGAGAGCCAGACACTACACCTAAGGTACTATGACGCCTGAGCCCTTACGACAGCCAACCTACCTCCCAACAAAACTAACACCAAACCTACTACCCTAATACTCGTCCTCCACGTCTTTCTATCTACGGACATGTCCTCGATAAGCTACAATTTCTTCAAGTCTTGTAATATCACTTCTCTCTAATATTTTTTCGGTCTATCTCTTCCTCTCTTGAACCAATCCCTCGCCAACCACTCACACCTCCGAACATTTGTAACAATCTCAAAGGTGGAAATTCGCATTTTTGCTATCATACTATGGTAAAAAGTACATGAAATGTCATTTAAAGGTGTATACAGGATCAGAAACCATAATTGGAAGCACTGTTGACCTCCTTCAAAACTTTTGTATCCTTGATAAACTACATTTTCAAGTTTCAGCTAGAGATCAAGTTATAGAGATCAGCAAATTCAATGGCTCTCTAATAAATTTATCATGTCTTCCTAAGCATAGACATTTAAAAAAAATATGTAAGCACAACAAGGAATCTATAAATGTATTGCTAACATTTATGCTAGTTCCATAAATAAAAGCTACATTTTTCCCATCAAAAGAACATATGGATCGCTAACGTTTATGCTAGTTAAATAAATAAAAGTTTCATTTCAGCCATTAAAAAAACAAATGTAAGCTTATATAGAGACTCAATTATATTTGCAGGGAACCATTAATTGGCATATGTTACTCAAATTGAATAATATGGGAATGAACGAATAGAACATATTCAATGTACATATGGAAGAGATATATTTTACTCTTTGAGACAAAATACTGAAAACAGGACCAAATGCCAGTCGATAACAAATAAGCTGCTCATTTTCTTAGGAACCCTTTATTAATTTGATAACCATGGTGTTGGGCTCGACTTGTGTGCACCTCGATTAATTCCAGATAACTCTATCCAACAAAGGTAGGAAAGATGAAAAGAAATCACCTTTTGTTTTTGTCTCTGCTAGTTCTCTGCTAGGATTTGAACCTAAAACCTCAAAGTTCTCACTCACTTCATCGACTACCTTTACTTATATCTGTTTATAATCAACATGGACAAAAGCTCATGTTCAAAGATAAAGACAAAGGTGCTGAACAGAAGAATTGGTTCAGTCTTCTCTTACACCAAAATCATGCATTGCTGGCGGCAGATAGACCTGCTAACACTATGATCTACTTTGGCAAAGCTTGACGTCTATAGCTCTTACATTTTATACAATGGATAAACTAAAAGAATAATACAAATAAACTAATTAAGGAATTTTTTAAGAAAAGGAAAAGGCAATAACAATAACTACCACTACACTTCAATCCCAAACTAAGGGCCCATTTGGCTTTGATTATAAGTTGATCAAAGCAACATTTAAGCAGTTTTCAATCCTCAAAAGTGTTTGAATATTTTAAAAACAACTTTAAAAAAAAGTTAAAATTAACTTATAAAAAGTTAAAATTTAAAAGTAAGTTACCCCTTCTTCTCATTTTATAACTTAAAAAGTTGTTGAAGTTTGGCTTTTTAAAAACTACTTTTATAAGCTACTTTTTTTAGTAAAGCCAAACGGGCCCTAAATGGGTAGGCCATGTCTATATCCTCTAGGTGTTTTTTGCTCTACTTTGGCTTATCTCGTTGCAATGCTCAATAATTTGTCTTTTACAACAAATAGGAGTTTTTAGAACTAGAGATTCTAAATATCACCAATGTCTTGGGTTAGAGGAGAGGGGAGGGGATTAATCTCATTTCGAGAATCACAAATCTGTTTATTTAGCAGTTGGGAGCAAGTTAAAGCGTTACTATAGGCAAATAAAATAGGCTGCACCCAAGGGTATGACTTATAAAGTGGATTGAGTGTTATGAGATATTAGGTTCAAATTTCAGCGACCATTTATCCAAGCATTGGTGATCATAGTTACCCGATACTCTATGTTGATGAGGATAGCACCCGAACCGTGGAAACAATGGAGGTTCACACAAGTTAGCTAGGATACGACGGTTATAAAAAAAATGGAGTAAAATATTAAGAAGCGGAAAGACCTTTGAGTACTTGGGACTTGTCACGAAGATCCATGGATACATACTGAACACGGCCTGAACGCAGAGCTTTACCAACAGAGCGTTGCTCCTCGTCAGGGTATAGCTTAATGGTTGGACCTAAATCTGCAATTCGAACATGAAACATTTCGTATCGGATCAGCATTTCCACCAAATGCCGAGCAGCAAAGCCTCTTCCTCCGGTCACCACACACCACCTCTCTTGCACATCACCCATTCCTACTCCAATCAATCAGATGTGCAACTATAAAAGACTCATGCAGCTCGGAATATCGAAAAAAGAAATGATTATGACGCAATGCAGCCACATACATACCTTCTCAGTATTCCTAGTTCAAATTGTAGCAGCTAGGGACAAAGAGGGACCACTTTGAATGACTTCAATCTCATAATCCGCACTAAATCCGAGAGTTTTGTAGGGTTTGTAGCACAAATCTGGGGCTTAAAGATGGAGTGATGTTATTTAATGAATAAAGAAAGATTCTAATATGTGATGTTTGTGAAGAGCATCCAATAAGTTTTGCACAACTAGGACCATTCTGAGGGTGTTTGGCTTAGCCATCTCCAATCACACTCTATTTTTACTTTTAAAAAATAAATTTTTTATATTTTTTAAATATTATTTTAGTGTATTTGTCGGCATAATGCGAAGGAGGTGTTAAAAAAATTATTATTTATTTACTTAAGTTTATTAAAATTTTATTAATTAAAATTTTTAAATTATTTAATTCACGATAGTTTATTAGAGGATCAACAATAAAAAAATTATTTCCTTTATCACTAATTACCTAAAAAGTTTGTGTTACGCGTCTATAAAATTCAAAATTTATTGATAAATTTATCACTTATAAGAATTTTTTTTAAAAAAGTTAATTCAAATTATTCAAATTATAAGATAGATTTTCTTAATTTATTACTTAACATAATAATTAGTATGTAAAAATCAAGTGTGAATAAGGTTTTATCGCCAAAAATTATTTTTAACAGCTAGATTCATTTATACTTAATGCTGAAATTCTTTCTAGCTCCATTAAAAGTTATTTGACATTGTTTTATTTTTTGAAATCTTAAATTTGAAAGAATTTAACTTCGTATAGATTTTGAGTCTACTAACCCACATAATAACATAATAAATTTTTAAGAAGACAAAAACACAAACAGAGTTATCAATTCATTAAAATGTAATGATATCTGTAGACGTATGAACTTTAATGGATTAAATTCATTTAAAATTTAAATTAAATTCATGTTCATTTTTGGTTGAATAATTAATTTGGACTTAAAAATTAATAAGTCCACTTTTATTAAATTCAAACTCAAGGTCCACTACAACTTAAAACTCAAGCCCATGCCACGTGTTGAGGTGATGTGGCGTCCCCGTGAAGTTCTAGACCAATAAGATGACGTCACGTGTTAGAATAGAGTGGCAATCCCAATCAAATTGAAGAACTAATCAAAGGCCGTCAAGTGTCTATATATGATATTCTTTGGCCAATCACAAGTCTGAAGACTTACTCCCTGCAACTATAAATAGGGGAGCCACATAACATTCCAAGGTAATCAAGCAAGCATTGGAGAAAGCTACAACATCAACTACAAAGTTCTTCCAAAAAGTGATCCACGAGTTCTGTTGAGGGATCAACTTGAAATGACAAAGCACTGGCGGACATGCTTGGAGTTTAACACATCTCTAGGTAGAGAAACACGTTAAAATCAAGAGATTCACAAAATTGTACTCACAAGATTTATTAATAAAAATCACTTTTTCTTATATTTATTTTTTATTGCATCTAATTTTCTTGCGCTTCGAAATTTTGTTGCAAACAAATTTTAGCACTCCCACTGGGACCGATTCTGCTCTTCATCTTTTCCTCTTGCAAATCATAAAACTATAATGTCAACTATTGTCGCGATCCAATTTTGCGGATCATGATGGTACCTACTATTCCACCAATGGAAAAACCAACTCCATATTATGTAGTCAAAGCGGAGGACTACTATATCAAATACAGAAAGCACAAGTGTAATAATTAGAAGATAAATAAATATGAAAGTTTAAAGAATCAAATATACACCCAAAACTTGGTATCAGTGTCAAATAAACTACTAAATATAGAAACATGAAATGCGAAATATCTAATACAACTGTGTCTCCGAAATATATGGAGATCAAATATGAATGCCAAAGTCGAAGAGAAGCAGGTAAAAGTCAGACGCCAAGCTCATCCTAGATCTTTGAAGTAAAATGTAAATTGCACGAATAACTTGTTGTGATCATGGTTGGGAACCTGTCCTCGGATCTGCACATGTGCAAGTGTAGTATGAGTACAAACTGTCGAAGCAACCTATACCCAGTAGGCTTCGAGGGCCCACTAGGCACATAACAATAATAAAAGAAGTAAATAACGGAATACGAAAAAGGGGTCACAGAAGCAAATAGTATAACAAGGGAAAGCTAGCTAATCAAATAGGAATCAAGTGCAAGTAGACAAGTATCGCTAGCTAATCACATAACATGATCTCAGGCAATGAAGAAAGACGTTTCCGAAATCCTTGCAACAATATATGTGAATAATAATGCAATAAATAGGAGTCCAAAGAAGACAGAAGAAGAATTTGGACGGTATATCGGTAACCTCAAGTAAATGAGTAAATGACTCAATAAACGTGTAAGGCATAAAATCCCACATAGCATGAAGTAGCAATTAACCAATAATAACAACTAATCAGTAATAAGATAATAAAGTAATGCAAGTAAATGCTTACAAGTCCCTCAGAGGGAAGCGCAACGTACACAGAAACATGCTCACCCATAGGCCCCCCAATCCGACCTAAGAGTACACTAAAGAAAATAAGTGCAGAAAAGTAAATACACACATAAAGTAACTAATCCTGCGTACGCATCTCATCCGTTACCCGTAGGCACAGCAGGCAAAGCCCATGGAAAGCTAACCTAAGTATTCCTGGTATATATATCCTCCGCCCTATACCCCCTTTGTATCAGCTGTAGCCCAGAGGAAAGGTTCATCAGGTATGTAACCTCACATCCCAAATCTCAGAACCTTAAGGGTCTCAAAGTTTGGCATCTCGTGCCGAATATCAATAGTCTCATCAAGTTGTCCTCAGTAAGTCAAGGTGTACAACGCATGTATATCATAGTATCACCAATAGTCTCAATAGATTGGGTATCCTCAATTTTCTATAACCAGTAGTGCCATGCGTGTCAAAAGTTGTACTCACTATTGTACGATGACGGACTCAAGTCACAACGGTTGTACTTACTGTCGACGGAGCTGGTCTCAAGTCCTAACATTTATTAATCAAATATTATTTTCAGGTGCCAGGATGTGAAGCCTAGGCTAAAACAAATAAAAATAGTATTACCGGGAGCTTGATACAACGATGAGTCTAAAACAGTTAAGAAACTATATGCTTATATTATTATTAAATATTCCAATTTATCAGCTTATATTGTTATTCATCATTATAACTTAAATTAGTCTCTAGCCTCTGTGGCTCAATAATCAAGTGGTGATACTGACCTAGGCCCAATGCACTCTCATCGGGGCCATAGGCCCAACCTCTCGTGTCATGAATGCACAACATATCAACAGGTATACATCAACATATAATCATTTAATAGCAATTTCCTAAGCTCTGCATAGATACCTAGCCAACTTCTAAGTCACAAGAACTGTATCAAGCAGATGCCAAAATATAAATATCAACATGGAATAGACGAAAGAATGGTACAGGATCACTATATCCCGCTAGCTACCCAACCCGCGGATGTTATTTAGTACAATTATTTAATCTATAAGCCCAGAGATAACTCCATGAAGCCTATTGTTGTCCGATGATAAAGCATTGTAAATTTACGAATCTTACTCCGACTGACGTAAAATAATCTCCAAATGCTCCGAAACTTGCATCAACGTATTCTATATGTTAATACGAGTCTAATGGTATATTTTATGCTAAGTTCTGAACCTGACCTAAAATGAACTTGCAAGGCCCGCTTGCCGCAATGGAAAATAAACTTCACTACGGGTTTTCCACTTTACCAGGAACCCATGCTCCAAAATTGAGCACAATTCGAGTGCGAGAAGGGCTTCAAAACAACTCAGGCAGATTTGACATACACGAGGCCAAAGGTGCCATTTTATAGAATAAACATTGGAATTCTGATATATTAAAGATACTAGACGTAAAATATACTCTGGGAATAAAGAATTATGCAATATTATATGGATTATCACATGATTTTATTGATTACATCAATTGGGGTTCACTAATGGAAGAACCCATAAAATTTATGAATTATAAGAAGAAGAAAGACTTACCAGAAGTAGGGACGATGTAAGAAGTCTTTTGGGAACTTTATCTTCGAGATTGGAATGGCTTTGCTTAAGTTTCTGCTTTAGAAGTTGAGCGAAAAGTCGTATTTTTGGTTTCTAAACGAAAGAACTGAAGGGGATTATAGTATTTATAACTACTGCAATTGTCATTGGGGCGACCTCGCTGGGGCGAAATTGGGGCGCAGGGGAGGATGTCGCTAGGGCGGACCTTGGACACAGGGTAAGCCTCGTAGGTGTGACCCCCCCTTGTAGGGGCGGTCTGGGCCTACAGTTGCACACAAGCATAAATTAAGGACTTCGATGGGTCTAAAATGAGTTTTTCGAGTCCAATTTCAATAAACTAAATATGTAAATAATATGAAAACAACATTTCGGATCGAATCGAATCGTCAAAATGGCCATCCGAGGTCGTTTAAGATAAATGACCCCTCAAACCAAAGATAGCAAAAAACACACTTCTCCACCAAGGTACTCAAAATCACAACAGGCATACTAACAGAAACACCAACCCTCTTACTAGCCTAAACTCACCATTCTAGAGCTGACAAAAGCATCAGAATTCTGATTCGACATTTTAAACATTGAAATACCACCCAAGCTCCACTTTAGGCCTTAACGAAAATCCACAAATTAGCCTAAATTGTGAACGAAAACTTCAAAACACAAACTTAAGATCAATCTTGACTTTGTTTGGTGTTCCGGAGCTAACAAAATTGTTGGAGTTTAATTTCGAGCTCGTCTTGAAGGAAAATTGACTTTGATCAATGAATACTTAGTTTTAGGCTCTAAAAGGTAGTTTGAGATATTTCTCAACTGAGTCACCAGTGATCCAAACTACCGGTCCCAACAAGTTATAAATGACCTAGGGCAACTACTGAAATGCTCTAGAATGCAAAAGATCATGCATTTAACATAAATGACCATGAGGGTCATTGTCTTTACTACTGCCGCATTTGTTGATCTCTGTCATATTGTTCCATCACTCACAGCAAGTTTAAGACTATTGGATTAGATGACTCTAAATAGTTCACCTCTTTGGAGATGGCAAAAAATAACAACTCCCGCATGGACGTCGTAACTTCTATCCCTGGAGGCAACCTTGAACTCATGTTCTCTGGGTAATATTCTCAAATTAGCTCTAATTTTGGTAGATATAAAAATTTAATAGAATTTCCAATCTCAACAAAGGTCAATTTTTTGATGGTTGAATAAATTGACTTAGACAAGAAGTTTAAAATGATAGAGCAAACTGTTGAAGCCCCAGAGAAATTTATTAATGAAAAAAATCTTCATATAGCGTAACTCATGAACAAGTTGGAGGATTTCACACCTAGAGACTTAAGCCACATCCCCACTTGCCGGCCTGACTTCACTCCATATAACAAAGATGTATAAGAATCTCTTGTAAAATCTAAAGCTCAGAAGGGGAAACAATCTATTTTAGTTGCAAGATTATATATCTAACAGTTGCAAGATATTATAACAAATACCATCAGGGTTTAATATATTAGAGTGCTGCAAAGTTTACTATACTACCCCAAGCCATATACCAGATGGATCAGTTGTCTACCTATCTCAACAAACTATCTGCCCCCAAAACTGTAACAATTTGATGTCAAAGGAAATCTAAGGCAACACATCGTTTACTTTGTTGAAACTACAACAATGTTGGAATATATAGTGACCTTTTGGTACAATAGTTCATTCATTTGCTAAAAAGGGATGTATTCGGTTGGTATATCAACCTGGAATATGAGTCCATTAATAATTGGGTGAAACTTGAGAAGGAATTCCTTAATCGCTTTTATAGTACTCATCGAACTATAAACATGATAGAGGTGACTGGAATTAAGTAAAAAAAGGCTGAGTCTATGGTGGATTACATCAATCATTAGAGATCATTGAGCCTGGGTTGCAAAAGCAGTCTTTCCAAAAAAAAAAGTTATGGTGGAAATGTGCATTTAGGGAATGCACTGAGGACTTGTATACATACTATAAGGAATCAAACTACGTACTTTTGAAGAACTCTCTAAACAAGCACAAGATAGGGAGTTAAGCATCGCGAGTCATAGAAAGACATCTCCTTTTGCTGATCTGACAAAAGAAAAGAAGGAGTTCAAGAAAGGTATAACCTCAAAGGTCCAAACTGAAGAATCTATGGCAGAGAAAGCTACTTTTTTGAAGGTCACAACCAATAAAAAGCTAAAGGATAATAAAGCCCAAGTCAATATCCAAAAGAAGTGAAGCGTCGCCCAACCTTGAAGGAGTTATAAGTGAAGGTGTATCGATTCCCATATTTAGATGTATGTATGATCCTTGAGGAGTTTTTAGACAAGAAAGTCATTGATCTTCTTGAATCAAAGAGGCCTGAAGAAATCAATAAAGTTGGTAATCCTAAATACTATAAGTTTCATCTCGTCGTTGGCCACCCGATAAGTAAATGTTTTATCTTGAAAGCGAAAATCACGATACTAGTTAGGGAAGAAAAAAATATCATTGACATGGATGAAACAGAAAAAAACAAATCATACTAGTGTAGATCCTAAGGAAAATAAGTGCGCAAGGTTGCAGACTATGTCTAATACCAATTTCTTGCAATTTGATAGTTTTAAACCCATTAAAGTTATTTTTTTTTTTGAAGAAAACACTTGAAGGATCACAGGAGATAGATGGGAATCCCAAAGAGCATGGAGCTGGTGGTTGGACTCTGGTACTCATAAAAAGCAAAGGCATCAAGCGGTTCTAAGGATGCGACTTCCAAAGGACAAGAGTATTAAAGAATAATGTTAATCAACTACCGCTATCAAAAGATATCAAATCTTGTACCAATCAGAAAATCAATGGTTCCTTGTGGCATAAGGATAGCATGCCTATTATATTACATGAATTTTTTCTTAAGAAAATTCTTTAATGTAGCCAAACCAGTGCAACACATGTAATTCCAACACAAAAGAAATAAAAGAAATCAAAAGAGAGTTTAATCCGACAATATCACAAGAAAATCATACAGATGAAAATTGAGCACGGATTTCTTGTTGAAATTGTTTTACGAATGATGACTTATTGTTGGGTCAAAGCTGTATAACAAGCCTTTATTTTTCGTAGGAGCAATTCGGGAACAACATCAATCGCATATTGGTAGTTTAGTAGTCAATATCATGCCAAACATGATGCTTAAAAGACTTGGAATCTCCATTGATAAATTATCCCAAAGCAACCTAACAATCTGTGGTTTTAATCAATGAGGACAATGAGCCATGGGAAAGTTCGGCATAGGATTTTCCATTGGTGACATTAAATCAAGCATTTTGATTCATGTTATAGATCCAAGAATGTCATACAATTTGCTTCTTGGATGTCCTTAGATTCATGAAAATAGAGTGGTTTCATCTACTTTTCATCAGTTCATAAAGTATATGAAAGATGATGAAGTAGTCAAAGTTAATACAAATGTCAATACTTTCACTGAAATAGAGTCATACTTTGCAGATGCGAAATTCCACTTAGAGTTTTATAGATCAAGTAAAGAGGAACCATACAAGCGAACCCGACTGATATCGATTCAAAAGAAAAGAATCAAGTTCAATGGGCTGATGTCAAGATGTCCTAGAAGAGAATTAAAGAATTCTCTATTAAGATTTCACCATCTGAAAGAGATATAAGGATGAAAGTTGATAAGGTGCATCCAGTTTTTTGCCACATTCCATGTGAGCGTCGAAAGAAGGGAAAACCCCTATTATAGGGATGCACTCAACAAGTTCATACCCTAAAGAAAGATATGAGTCATGAAACATTCCAAGATTTGAAAGAGAAGATGACTTTCCCATTTGCACAAGTCCCTCGTATCACACTTGAACCTACCAAAGACAATATCTAAAATGATAAGATAAAAGGGCATTCTGATAAAAAAAACTTTCAAGATTTAAAAAATCAGGTTATGGCTTCTATAATCATGTATGGTTAGGAGATCTCAATAATAAAGTCATTGGTGAAAAGGTACAGGGACTAACAGATTCCCAAATGAAGTTAAGGAAGCAAGTGCATTATTCGCCACTAGTAAGGTTGGTTTAGGATTCAACTTGGAACCTATTAGAATTTCATCTAACAAAGGAGAGGAAAAGGCTTCATCACACCACACCTTAATAGAAAGTACAAAAGAAGTTGAGGATGAAAAAATATAGCAATAAACTTTAGTATTTGAATGCAAAGGAGATTAACATCTCGTGTCTTTGTATTTGAAAGATTGGGATGCAAGGATGAAAATGAAGCCTCTAAATAAATGGGAGAAGATATCACCACCTCAAAAATCACCGTCTTTCATCACTTAGGAACCATGAGGAATTCATCATCAGGAAAGAGGTGGTTGGAGCATGAACAAAAAGGTTTTGATAAATGGATTGATAATAAAGAGATTTGAAGTGTTTTTAATCACGTATAAAGAGGAAAGATGTATTATTAATCACCCTAGATGGTCAATTGAAGGTGAAAAAAAGTACCAATGTTTTCACCAACTAATTTTCTGGAAAAAAGGAGGCACAAAGAGAAGACATCACCACCCTCGAAAGAAGTCAAAAGGGAAGATGACAATTTTGTGCACATATCCTATCATATAATAGTGGAAGATACAATGATATTCAAGAGGCTATTACTCAATTAAAAGATAGGGTACGATCAACTGTAGATGAACTCAAGGAACTAAATCTAGGCACTCTGGAAGAGTCACATCTAACCTTCTTACACATGAAGAAGAAGGGGAATACTTCAAGATATTGGTTGAGTACTACGATGTCTCCACTTGGTCATAAAAAGATATACCAGGACTTAGTCCAAAGGTACTTGGTCAACTTAGGGATAAAAAATAGAGTGCACCTTGTAAAGTAATCGCAACACATGTTTCGCCTTGAGTTGCTAATGCAAGTCGAAATAGAGGCTAATAAACTCATCAAAGCTGCATTTATCCAAGAAGTAAATTATACGACGTACATTTCAAACATTGTACCTTTCAAGAAGAATAATGGCTAGCTATGTGTCTTCGTTGATTTTCGAGACTTGAATAGTGCATGTCCAAAAGATGACTTCCCACTTCCGATCATTGAACTCATGGTTGACTCTATAATCTTGAATGAAGCTATATCATTTATGGATGGGTCTTCTAGATATAATCAAATTAGAATTTCACCAAAGTATGAAGAATGCACCACTTTTCAAACTCCAAAGGTGATATATTGTTACAAGGTGATGCCCTTCGATCTAAAGAATGTTGGTGCCACCTACCAACATACAATGTGTAATATTTTTAATGGCATGCTTCATAAGAGAGTGTAGTGTTATGTTGATGACTTGGTGTTAAATATAAAGCATAAAAGAGACTATCTTGAAGACTTTTAAATTATTTTTGAGAGGTTGAAGAAATTTGATCTAAAAATGAATCCACTCAAATATGCATTTGGAGTTACTTTAGGAAAGTTTTTTTGGCTTTATTGTATCTCACCGTGGAACTGAATTCAATCACTTAAAGATTAATGCCATTAAAAAAATGATTAAGATAAGGAATTTGAGGGACCTCCACAGTCTACAAGGAAATTTGGCATTTATTTAAAGGGTCATCTCTAACTTGGCCGGATGATGTCAAGCCATCAACCATCCTATGAAAAAGGATTCCTGTTCCACTTGGACCAATCATTTCAAAATACTTTTAATAGCATCAAAAGATACTTAATAAATACACCTATATTAGGGGCACCAAAACTTGGGAGGCCATTAATAGTCTACATTGCATCACAAGAGCGATCGATTCAGGATCTTCTTACTTAAGAGAATGAGGTTCAGAAGGAACAAGATTGTACTACCTTAGTCAAACCTTGATATGAGCTAAGTTGAATTACACGCCCATTAACAAAATGTGCTTAGCATTGATTTATGAGATAAAAAAAATAAGGCATTATTTTGATGAATACACTATCAAGCTAATTTCTCGAGTTGATCCTGTAAAGTTCGTAATGACTCAACTAATTTTCTTAGGATGATTAGCAAGATGGTACATATAGTTTGACCAAATGACATCATCTACACGCTCAAAAGGCTATGGAAGGTCAAGCACTTGCAAATTTCCTTGATGATCACTCTCTTCTATCCGAATAGGAGATTTATGATGAGTTTCCAGACAAAGATGCATTGTTTAATAAAAAACTATCAACACGGATGGTGTTCTTTTGTGGATATGTATGCCGAGATAGTGCAAAGTCAAGTGTTATGAAGATATCCCCAAAAGGCTAATCTTTCCATTTTCCTTTATTTTGTGTAAAACACGTTCTAATAATGCCGTAGAATACGAAGCTTTAATTATTGATGAAGATTCCTCGCTGGATATCTACTGTGACTCTAAGTTGATCATTAATCAACACTTGGGAGTTATGAGGTAATGAAGGAATATCTTTTGTCATTACCGTCAAATATGCTACTCTTTTGCTTGAATGGTTGGATCAGGTGTTTTTTAAACCACATCCCAAGTGAAGAAAATTTCATGGCTAATGCCTTGCCAATTTAGCCACAACAATTGTGCTTAGAGAGAGTGAGTCGATAAAGGGGTGTGTGTGTATCATCAATGGGTCATTCCTGGATATCTCTATATTTAATTCAGATAAATCCACTATAGATCTATTCGAGTGATTGAAGAAGATAATTGGAGACAACCGCTAAATGAATACCTTAAACATGGAAGGCTATCTGAATACCCATAAAATGGTAGACATTAAGAGAAGAGCACTGCGATTCATCTTTTATGAAAGAGTACTTTTTGCCACTCTTATAAGGGGCTATTCCTACGGTGCTTTGATAAAGAAGAATCTCAATAAATAAGGGAGGAAGTATATTTTGAAACTTGTAGAGCATATCAATCAGGTCCCAACCTTTATTTTTGAATTAAAAGGATGGGATTCTACTGACCAACAATGGTGCTAGACTGTCTATAGCATGCCAAAAGATGTTATGTGTCTCAATTCCATGCTAATTACATCCGCCAAGCTCTAAAAACACTTCATACAACTATAGCTTCATGTATTTTTTATGCATGGGGACTTGATATTGTTGGACTTCTTCCAAAGTCATCAAAGGAGTAGATGTACATCTTGGCTGTTATTGATTTTCTTACGACAGGATGAAACTGTTCCATTGAAAGAAATAAAAATGGAATATGTTGTTGATTTTATCAAATTGAACATGATTTTTAGGTATGGCATCGCAAGATACATAATTACTGATAATGGAACACCTTTCAATAATAAGCTCATAAGGGGTTTGTGCGAGATGCTCAATTTTAAACAACATAAGTTGTTAATGTACAATGCACCTATCATTAGACTTACTAAAGCTTTTATCAAGACGTTTGTTAACCTATTGAAGAAAGTTATTGCAAAGAATAAAAGAGATTGACATAAGAACATTGGTGAAGCTTTGTGGGCATATCTGAAAACCTTCTAAATTTCTACATAGGTGACTCCTTATTCCTTGGTGTATGGAAGAAGTCCTTCTATTGAAATAATAAATTCTATCATTATGAATAACAATCTAAGATGGACTAATAATTGAAAGTAACAATCAACTTTGTATAGAAAAATTAGAGTTATTGGTTTAGAAACGATGGGAATCACAACAAAAGTTAGAATGCTATCAAACTCGACTAGTTAGAGCTTTCAACAAGAAGGTGCGAGCACGATCATTTCAAGTAGGAGACTTGATCTTAGCATTTCAAAGACCTATAATCCTTAATAATACATCAGCGATAATGTCACATCAAAATAGAATGGGCCATATGTTGTGAAAGAAGCATATTTAAATGGCACATATAAAATTATTGATAAATATTGCGCAATAGTTGGTTCGATTGATGGCAAGTTCTAGACGCAGTACTTTCAATGAAGGCCGTCTTCACTCCATAATGCATGAGTATAAACTATAGGTTACTCCTTTCTTGCATGAGTTTAAACTGTGTATGGTCCAAAAAAATTAGAAAAAAAATGTTTGTTAGGTTGAAAACCTCAAAAGAGGTGGCTTAGGAATAAATTAAGAGACGAAAAACTCATCCTCATGAACTACATTATGACATGATCCTCTTCACTAAGGTACTTAGGTAGCTTGGAGTATTTACTATAATTTCAGTCATATGAGTTAAAAGAAAAAAGAAATAAGAGGGTCATTTCATGAATTCATCATCACCATAGCTCTCTGAAGTGGAGTACATATAACAAAATTAAATATTCCTTCACTGAATTTGTCATAGACACATATAGGAGAAGAGTTAAGTGAGGTAGAATTTAGTTCAACTTGAATATATTTCTGTACAAAACCATAAACTCTTTGACCGTGGATTTTACATACATTGTAGTAACATAACTCCCCTTCTTAACGAAGAAAGTAGCTCATGATTTAGAGACTATGTCGAGTTCTGAAGTTTGTACCAGAACCACCCAAAGTTGTGAAATAGACAATCAAATTTTGAGTTAAACTGACTTTGGAGGCATATCTATAGAAATATGAAAAAGATTTGACTATGGTTTTTACACATATTGCAGTTCTTGGAGTCTTCTATGCAAAGAAAAAAGTTCTTATGATTTAAAGACTCTTATGCCGAGTTATGATTTTTTTAGTCGCCTAAACTGGTTAAACAGACCTTCAGTTTCGAATTGAATTGATTTAGATAACAT
>JBDJHY010000049.1:3132544-3150877 GCA_039654485.1 Withania somnifera | reverse complement strand
TACAGTTCTAACGAATCGTGACAATGTGCAGGTTGAGGTGCCTTGAGGAAGACGAAAACCATCCATTATCGTTGATAAGGATGACGGTCTAGGAAAGGTGAGTACGTTAATATGGCTTTCTTTTAGTCAAAGCAAACTAATACCATACATGGCTGAGATCCTCTGCATTTTCTCTTGAAGCGCTCTTGGAGACTTAATTTAGCCACTGTCAGACCTATTTCCCATAATGGAAATGAAGTAGAATAGCTAGAAAATTAAGTTAAATGCAACTTCTAAATAACTGCAGTTTTCTTATTGAAGGGGATGAGAGAATATTCTGACTAATTATATCGAACTCCATATTTGTGCCTTCAAGTACCAAAAGGGTCAAATATATGAGTTTTACTTTTTGGCACTTAAAAGATGTTGTGGTATATGCACGTGAATTTTATAGTGCTTATAATCTACCGCGTTCATCACTCATAGTTTCTGTGTTTGTCTTGCCAGTTTGATGGTGCAAAATTAAGAAAACCCCGACCAAGTTTTAAGGAAAAAGATGGTACAGTTACTGCTGGTAACACTTCTAGCGTAAGGTTCGTGTACTTTATTCCTACCATGTTCTGGTTTGCTTGTTCTCACATGTTTAACAAGAATTTTCTGTTAACCTAACTATAAATGCATGTTTACTTCTCCAGTCTTGGTTAACTACTCTGAAATTTACTTGCACTAGCTGCCTCTCTCTGGAAGTACTGCATCCCACACAATAGCTGAAAAGGTTTCTCTGATTGCAGTTACAATGTTATCTTTATATTTCTGGTTCACTTTTAGAAGTGACTTTTTTACAGTTTGCATCTGTAGCGGGAGCCAATTTAGTTGGGTCATCTATTAGACTGTTTAAGAACATCTGTCACCTGAAATGTGAATAATTCGGTGAAACTTGATAAGAACTGGCTATTGAAGTTGCTTCTTATTTTTACCTGTTGAAATTTTGAAACAGGAAATCAGAATAGGATAACTTAAAAAGTTTCATGGTATTTCTTTTCCATAAAATTTATTGACAAGAGACATCTTTCATTTCAGTGATGGTGCTGTTGCATTGGTCTTAGTAAGTGGAGAGAAGGCTATAAAACTAGGATTAAATGTTATTGCAAAAATCTCAGGCTATGCGGATGCTGCTAAGGTACTTTATATCTAAGAATTTGAGAATAGAGTTTAAGCATTCCATATAAAAGATTTTTGGAGAACTTAAGGTTATTACCTTTTTTTTCCTTCCTTATCTGGTGGTTAAACTTACACTCTTGATGTTCTCATCTAAATTAAATCTTGCAGGAACCTGAATTATTCACTAACTGCACCTGCTCTAGCAATTCCCAAAGCTATCAAAAGTGCTAGCTTAAGCCGCTTCTCAAATTGATTACTATGAAATCAATGAAGCCTTTGCTGTATGCTTCTTATACCTAGTCCTCTTAAACTAGCCTGCTTCATTTGTGTTTAGAAACTTCCTTGACAGACCCTTCTTTCAGGTGTTATCTCTTGCAAATCAAAAGCTGCTTGGTCTTAATCCAGTGAGTGCTCTGTCTCTCCTATATGATATTCATCCATAAAATTCGGGAATTTTCTGGAGTTCAACTTGAAGTTGAATTCCAGAATTTTAAAAACAAAAAGTTGTTTTCACTTTTGTCACTCCAAATTACTCGCAAAAATTAAAAAAACAACTCTAATATGTATTTAGGTCCAAACACAACTCCAATTTTCAAATTTCCTTTTTCACTTTGAAAACAAGAAACTACGTTTGTCATCACAATGAAACATGGCAATCATCCACTTAAGATTCAAAATTAGTTAATCTTTTCAACTTTGACAGTCCCAGTCGGGGTCTATTATCTAAAGAAAACCATTTTGGATTATATGCTTTTATATGAAAATGGAACAAGGATAAGATAACAGAAAGTCATTACTTATCTGGTCTGCAGTACTTTATTTAGTGAGGAACAAGCATAGAATGATCCTAACAATGAAGTAAATTTTTGGTTTGTTAACTCAGGAAAAAGTTAATGTACAGGGTGGTTCTGTATCTTTGGGGCATCCTCTTGAGTGCAGTGGAGCTCGTCTATTGGTTACACTTCTCGGGGTATGTGTTAGGAGTCTCTGTTATTATTGCAACATTTTGGGATTTTAAGTTCAACGAATGTTTCTTTTAAGATCCTAATAAGATCTTGTCTTCTGTTCATTAATATTGAGAATCTGTCGTCCTTTGATGTTTGTTTGCCAATGCAAATTTTGAAGGTATTGAAACAGAAAAATGGCAAATATGGAGCCGCTGGTGTTTGCAATGGAGGAGGAGGTGCCTCAGCCCTTGTCCTAGAGCTTGTGTAATCCTTTTTTGTTTTTGGTAAGTCTGAAGATTGGAAACTCATTTGAGAATTAACTCTACCAATGTGATATTGCATGTATGCGCTGTCCTTACATTTGTTTCTACGGAACTCAGGGGTGCTCTTTATTGATCATTTAACTGGACAACAATGGTTAACTAGAACTGAAAGTTGTTCATTGGGATGGCCACAGAAGATGATAATTCCATTAAAGTATCGTTTTTGAGTGCGTTCTTCATCCTACTGTTGTATAAGCTCATATTATTCATCAATTAGGATTTCCGCACAAACAGTGAACCTGCTCAAGCGAGTTACTGGACATTTCTTTACTTGACGTATTTAGATAGACAGACCAAATGAAGAAATACAGTTTAGCATCCAAAGATGCTTGTACCTAAAACGATACTCTAGAATTTAACTAGTCAATGAACTATAAATTAATAATAGTCTTTTTTGGTTTTCACATGAAATGAGACAACACTTGCTGATTGTAGTACTCTTAAGAGATAGGCAGTTAGCTTGAAGTTCTTTCAGCTGCATTGAGACCCTTTCTGGTTACCTTAGTGTATATATTATATTGCTCTAGTCTGCAGGATAGTGTTTATGATACATGGTGCTTGCAACGGATTAGATCTGGGTGGGCATCTTCAGCCAGAGATGACGCTGCAACTTCTACTTGGTTTCTTTTTTCTTCTTTCCTTTGTAGTTATTAATTACAATTCTATGTGAGATATAACTATGTATGTATGTCCAATTACCATTCCTTTTGGTCTTCCAAAAGTCAACATGATTTACTCTTTTTGTGATTTTGCTGTCTATTCCAGTACAATAAAATTGCTGAGACTCTTTTATAGGTAAGACACTTCAACATAGTTTATTAAACCAACGTAAGGGCTAGTACTTGTTTTGTTAACTTTGGGACCTGCTTAGAATCTAATAATAGTGTATGGTCAGAAATTGAATCCACCATCTTGCAAACGAGTATAAATAACAAATATACGTGGTAAGTTTTTCTAAGTCATTTGTCAATGACTTATTACACCATCTTGCTGTCTATTAATGTTTGTGTTAGACTAAATTGTCTATATTATATTCTAGCTCTTGATGTTACATGCAGCGCTTTCACTAATCCTACATGTACATAGATGTTTCGACAACAACTCGATATCTATTATTGTAGTTGTGATTACTTGGCAATGTGATTAACTTAAGACGTTTGATTAGTGATTATTTAGATTAATTCTTTCACAAATAACAACATACAGCATAACTATTTTCATTAAGGTAATAAATAAATACATCAAAAGCATTACTTTTGTCTATTTGAGTATTTGATGTAAGTAAATTCTTTTTTCCCTAAACAGCAACACCATTCATCTCTTACGAATCAGTGTATATGCAGTATTAAACTGTATTAATTTAAGGCTTAATAACTAATATATATATATAGAGAGAGAGAGAGTTAATTTCTTAAATTTGTCACGATATTTTATTTAGACAATTGAACTAAATCATGTTTCAATTAAACACCTAAATTCCTAATAAAATGTTCCAACTAGACACTTTCGTTTCAAATTTTGAAATTGTTTGTGTGTGATTTCATTCCTCTATTAGGTAGTTGAGTTAATCATTTAAAATGTGTTATTTCTTTTAATTACTTGCATCAACCTCAAGTAGAAAATAAATGGAGTTTTACGACTTACTGAGGCAAGTGCGTATATATAATAAATATGTTATTGCCTCATATTTTATGTGATTAACTTAACTATCAGATAGACAAATGTGATCAATACACACCCAATTTTTTTTTGAAAAATATAAATGGAAAGTGTCTAGTTAAAAACGCTCTATTAAGACTAAGTTTTTCAATTGAATGTATAGATGAAATATTTTGACGAGTTTAAAAAATTGACTATATATGTATCAATCCTCATTTTAATAAATATAATATTTAAATAAATTATATTATCTTCTGTCCCTACGTAATATCACACTCAATAATCTAAAAGATTTACTTATAGTAATATTATAAAAGAATATGAAATAAAATTATTATAAAGACCGTGTAAATAAGAAAGCAAATTATAATAAACAAAGGCAAAATAAGAAAAAAAAAAGATTAATAATAATGACGCAATGACATCAAAGTAGTTTACTATTACATGGACAAAAACCTTTTCTATCATATCTAATATAAAATTTAGAGATATAAAATATGATTTCGAGAGAGGAAAGAAGAAAAGCAGAATATGGGATTTTGCTCAAATAAAAGACAGCATAACTAACTGTCTTGGACTGCTTAAGTGTCATTTCTACTGTCACATTTAGTGAGACATTAGTTCACACTCATCCTTTTCATAGATGTATTTCGATATAGTTTGAACATTCAAATTCTCTCTGTTTTTAGTATAAGTGTGATTTATTGGATATTTAGTGAGTGTAAATGACAAATTGATTGGAAAGTTAAGCTAAGGAGTGTTCTTTTCAACATTAGAAGTTTATAAGGAAGGGTGACACTTTATATATAAATGTGCTCTTGTGGGTTTGTAAATTGATCCGTGTGCAGGCAAACGCTCATGAAAAACCTCTAGCACCCTCCGTGAGAGAGCAAGACAAGCCTCGGAATTTACAGTTGCTATTGACTTCTGCTTATTACGGAGCATCACTATTATTTAACTAGTGGATATGATTAGTTTTACATAAGGTTAGGCACAATCACTTTTGACATAACCTGGCATAACCCAAGAAAAAGAACTACAATATCCTTCACTAAAATTGTCTTCAAAATCACCTATGCATTGACTAGTCATAACATATACAAATTAAGACTCAATTTAATCCGTATAATACCGCTATACATGTAGCAATATAGATTAAATCAAGGTTCTCGATAGAAGTCAAATGTTATGTTGACGTGTCATAACATCCACAAACTAAGACTCAATTTAAGTCCCATAATACCACTATACTTATAGTAATATAAGTTAAATCAAGGTTCTCAATTAAAATCAACTATTGTTGACTGGTCGTAACATCCACAAATTGGACTCAATTTATTCCCGTAATACCACAATACTTATAGTAATATCGATTGAATCAAAGGTTCTCGATTGAAGTCAACTATTATGTTGACTAGTCGCAACATCTACAAATTGAAACTCAAGTTAATCCTATAATATCACTATACTTATAGTAATATAGATTGACTCAACGTTCTCGATTGAAGTCAATCATTATGTTGACTAGTCGTGACATACATAAATTGAGACTCAATTTAATCCTTATAATACTACTATACTTATGGTATTATAGATTGAATCAACATTCTCGTCAGAAGCCAACCATTGTATTGACTAGTCGTAACATCCACAAATTGAGACTCAATTTAATTCTATAATACCACCAAACTTATGGTAATATAGATTGATCAATGTTCTCGTTAGAAGCCAACCATTGTATTGACTAGTCGTAATATCCACAAATTGAGACTCAATCTAATTATATAATATCATTATACTTATAGTAATATAGATTAAATCAAGGTAGGCGATTGAAGTCAACCATTGTGTTGACTAGTCATCACATCCACAAATTGAGACTACTTTTAATATTTGATTAATTATTCAACAATAATTTCAATAAAAAGGAAAAAAAAAATCTAACATAGATACATTTTCATCAATAACTTTGAGTAGTTTTTTTTTTTATCCACTAATATTTTTTAAAGAATTCCTCTGATAATTTTTTCACTACTAATTGATATTTTCACTCTTCTAAAACTTCAAACGCTTCTTCATACGCTTGAATCTTTATGTGGTTTCTTTTACTAAATATGTTAATTATTTTGCACATTATTCTCAAGAACTGTATATGCTTTATTTTTTTCCTTAAAACAATGTAAAAGAAAATTCTCCGGAGACAAAAAATAGATAGTATAAAATGTTAAGAAAAAGAATTACAGAAGAGAGAGAAAGGAAAAGATAATAATGAAGAAGATAAAAGTTATGAAAAAGTATAAAAGAAGAAAGAAAAATAATTTGATAGACGCGTACAGAGTGTGGGAGAAAAATTATTCTTTAAAAAACTATTTTTTGTTGGGAAGGAAAAAAAAATAGTTTTTATTTTTGCAAGGAAGGAGGAGAGAGAGAGAGTGGTTGTGAAATTTCAAATAGTGGTTTTGAGTTTTGAACGCATTTTCTGTAGCAAAAATGCTTGAAATTACACAACTAACCTTCAAAATGCTAATGAAGTTATCTTAAAACCACCCAAAAAGGTGGATTTATGCCGCAGTTGTGCCAAATATCAATATTCTTTACATAAATATCTTTAGTTAATGATGCCTAAGCACAAGAAAATGTGGTGTTTCATCTTCTATTTTTCTTTAGTAGTATGTCTGCCTTCATATATAAATCCCAGATTTAAACTTTCTCGGGTGCACTAACCTTTCAGAAAAGATGGTTCTGCTGTGTGCAATCTACTGCTGCTGAATCATGAACCTCTTCGCTTCTACATGCTGCACTGGAAATCATGTTACTTTGGAACCAGACGCCACAAGTGTACTAGAACACCGGAGCTGTAGCAACATCCCCATTTTCTTGCCAATGCTAGGGAGGGAGGACTTTGTTTATGTTCTTGATTTGACATTCCTCGCGATGGTTACACGCTAGATTTGTCACAAAACTCATGAACCAGCTCACGATAAGTCCCCTTTATCTGATAATTAATAGAACAAAATGTTTACAGGGTCACATAGAAGAAACAATCCAATACCAACAACATAATTGACAGAAGAAATCTATATCTTTTATGTTTTTTAGATTCTGCGAGCACCTATGTACATAAATTCTCACTTGATTTTTCATAGAAACATCAAACTACTTGAGAGACAACCATGGAAAGAGAGCAATACAAGAAAGGAAAAGTAAAACATAATAGCTGAAAGTCTACCTGAAGCAAGGTTTATAAAGTGAAGTTAAAATCCTATTCTGTAAGATTGATTTTTATCAACGTATATCACTACCTAGGAGTCCAGTAGAGAGGCTATTTTTAGGAGACCCTTGGCTCAAGACAGTATAATATAAAAAGTATAAAATATAAAATATAACATATAAAAAAATGCATAATATATTGGCAACGCATAATGGAGAGAAAAAACAATAGAATACTAGCAAATGCAAGACTATCAACAAATAGTAACAAACCACACTACAGGCAGCAACAAACCTACACAAAACTCTGGGAGCCAACATCTAAAGTACTATGACTCCTGAGCTCCTACGATAGTCAACCGACCACCCAACAAAACCAACCTCAAACCTACTATCCTAATACTCGTCCCCCACATCTTCCTATCTAGGGTCATATCCTCGGTAAACTGTAACTTCTTCAAGTCCTGTAATATCACCTCTTCAATATTTTTTCGGTCTACCTTTTCCTCTCTTGAACCCATCCTTCGGCAACCTCTCACACTCTGAACAGTGGCATTCGTATCCCTCCTAAACACATGTACGAACCATCTCAATCTCGCCTCCCGCAACTTATCTTCCACTGCACTCACCCCTACTATGCCTCTAATAACCTCATTCCGGATCCTATCACACCTAGTAAACTCACACATCCATCGCAACATCCTCATCTCCGCCACCTTTAACTTCTCAATGTGAGAATTTTAAACTGCCCAACGCTTTGCCCCATACAACATAGCTAGTTTAACAGTCATTCCGTAAAACTTACCTTTCAATTTAAGGGGCACTTTTTTATCGCACAAGATCCCCGACGCGAGCCTCCATTTCACTACGCGGCACCAATACGGTTGGAAACATCCTCATCAACTTTCCATTACTCTAGATCATGGACCCCAGATATTTGGAACTATCTTTCTTATAGATGGCCTGAGCATCCAACTTCACTATCACGTCCTCCTGCTCCACCTCATTGAACTTTCACTCCAAATACTCAGTCTTAGACCTGCTCAATGTAAGCCCTTGTTATCTGTTTGACACTTCTCTTAACTCTTTGAGTTCACCAAACTGCCAAACTTGTACTACATGACATCACTCTACAGTAATGGAAGGTTTCCAATTCTTGGAAGTTTACATTGAGGTTAGTAAAAGTAATCAACGTAGGTAACAAGTATATCATCTTCAGCTTCTTTCGCCGGTGCGTGTGTCTTCTAGAAACATTCCTAGCTGATAAATATATTACATAGGCTCAATAGCTTTTACAAGATCATCAGATAAGTGATCTATGATTTTCTGAATATGAATGCAGAAAGTAGTACCACCACACCAGTGTCCATAATTGGTCCTGCAGGGAATTGTGAAGTCCCCAAAACATATGGGACAGTGATCATCCTCAGATGGCTTTTCACTTTGATCCCTTCTTCTCTCTTGCTCCATGTCCCTATTTTTAGCCTTCTTTATTTCTTCAAGAAATACACCAACAAATACCTAGGATTTCTCCCTTTCCTCGCTCTTCCCAAAAGAAAAAATCTTAGCACAATTTGTTGTTTTTTCCAATTCCCCAAAATATCAAGTCTTGTAACTCCAAATCATCTATAGCTACCACTGTTTGATGCTCACTTACAATCAAGAAAGAACTAACAGTCGATGATCTTGCAGTCATCCTCCCACAAAGACCTATTATACACACAGGACTAGGGGCAGATTTAGGCCCATATTGTGGTGCCTGTGAGCCCATGGTTTCTCCGCTAAATAGGTACTTTATGTACATATTTCCTAAAATTGATCTAATATTATCGGTTCCTGCTTATTCTTCAAAAAGGTTGAATGGTGCATTTGGTTGACTATTGAGTTATTTACTTGAGAAACAGAGATCAATTCTCACTAACTACTTCCTTTTCTAGTGGTTCCAGAAATTCTAGATCCTGCACAGCACATATTTCCTAGTTTCAAGATTAAAGTATTACATAAATGATACACTAATGAAAGTTTAAATCATAGGTCCGTACATGCACAGACAAAGAGAGCTTCTTTGACAAGGGGGGGTGGAAAATGAGCAGTTTAAGATAAGAACAGAAGACATTATAAAGAGACAAAAAGAATAATGGATGGGAGATGAAGTGACAATTTTCCACTAGAGTCCAGGGGTTGACATGTTTCCAATCATGCTTCAGTGACCTCCATTGCTGTACACCATCTAACAACAAAAAACTGCACTGTTATTTTGAGTCCAAGTGATTCGAAACTCACCTGAGCCCCTGGGTCTCAATTCAAACCACCCCAACAAGTCTCAAATGTAAAACCAACTTGTAAAAAGTCTCAATACATAAGTTGAGGCATAAATATTCATGAAAGGGATTCTATATGTTGTGATAATGCTCTACCTTAGAGTGGTTGACATGTCAAATCAGGTGAAAAGTTAGTCGAAAATATAGGAGTTGAATTGAATTTTCTTTCTTTGATTCCTCCTAAATTGCATCAATTTATGTGAAGATCTCATTTCAAATGGATTTGGTTGTTCACATGTACGAGTACTTGCTATTTCATCTTCTATTAGACAGGTTATCTTTACATTCAATTGCATCAAATTCTACTGAGCATGCCCACCTTTCCTTACTACCTTCAGTGTGTCCACTACCTATTGACTAATACTTGAACAGTAAACATTTTCTTTCATGCAAATGCTAGATGTCCACTCTCCTCTACAATACTTTTTGACAAAACCTCCTTTTCTGTTCTCTATTTACCGTAGAATAGAAGTTTATCAAACAGGCTCTAAATTGTAAAGTTTTAATGGGAGAAAATCATCTCCCATCCACCTGACTTTCGTCCAGAACTCCCCTCTCTTCTCCCTTGCCCTTTACTGAACATTGATAAATTAATATTTTACCTTCTTTTTCTATTTTTAGGTTCTTCAGGAAGGAGTTAAGAAGCTTAGCTTGAACATTCCTTTTCCTTTCTGGATTAAAATCAAAAACCAAATAAGCAGAAAATTCTCAAAATCTATGGAAGAATTACCAAAAAGAATGAGAAATGAAAGATAAACTATCTGGAAAAAAGATCAAAAGATAAAGAAGAAGAAATAATTACACCATGAGAAAGATATTTCAAGAAAGTCAAGAAAATTTCTCTTGCATGACAAATATCTGTGAAAAGTTATATCTTGATTTGGCTCTTTCATGCATAACTGCTGTCCAGACCTCTATCCATAAGATATATGTTATGTACCTTAATAGATAGGCGTAAGAAGCTTTATCACCTAATAGTTTATCAGTCAAGCAATAGCCAACAGAACCAATATTCAAGATTGCCTCACCCTCATTGCTCCATTCCTCCCCCTTTACCAGGGCCATTCAAAGTCGTCTTCTAGTTCTACCAAGGCGGCTTCCTCAGCATATTTCTCATGATAGATGTCAATGTCATCATTATCTTCTGTTCCTGAATTTATGGAACCTTCATGAAAGAATGTTACTGAACGGTAACAAAAAAAATAAGTAGGACCATGGGAGACAGAAAGCTTATAAACCTTAAATTTGTGGTACTTACTCTGCACAAAATCAGCGAATAATTTTTGGTACAAAATAAACCTCATTGCTGCTTGTTTCCGTTGATGGCCATTAAACAAAAAGTAGTCTGGGTGAGAAAAGCAGTAATGATTCCATGCTAGCTGATACACAGGCATATAATTTTCCATGACAGAGTGTTCAGATAGATAAGCACTGGGATCACTACATTTAATTGCTAGCTCGTTCGATTCACCACTTGATGCTACAGATAGATCTGTTTCTACTGTGTAACACTCAAGGCTAACGCCAAAATCTTCCATCTGAAAATTATTACTCCAACCGATTATTGAGACATTAATCTCATCACCAGCTTCTAGGTACTTTCCCAATTTCCAGTGGCATAAAAATGTCAAGTTTTCATTAGGTCCTGGAACGCCTATGAATGTAGGGGCATAAATCCATTTGACACCCTTGGACACATTATTCAATTTAACGAAAAAGGAATACCAGTTACCGAGTTGGTTTTCACCCCAGCATCGAGATTTCTGATGACTGGAACATGAATATACAATGCAGATATTAAGTCCTGTTATCTTTGTATTAGTATGAGAATCCACTTTCAGAGTCAATAAGCTTTCTTCACCCTTCCTGCTGAACCAACTTGGGATCTCACTACCAGGAAAGTAAGTGCTGAAGATGCCAAACTCATACAGACCCTAAGGAAAAAAGCTATATTTATCATGAAAAATTTTCCATAGGAGATTTCTCACTCCTTTAAAAAATAAAACAACTTTTAACAATAATAAGGGTGGGATTTAATAGGAAAGAAAGCTTACAAGACAGATGAAAATCATCCGACTGACAAAGCTTACCTGCACTGAATAATTCCTTTTTGTGTTTGTAAGCCTGTTAAATAGTTCCACGTCCTCATTCTGTATATCATCCAGCTTGAGATGGTTCAAAGTGTTAACCATTTCCTCTCTAAAATTTCTTATTGGCTCCAGCTTGAACAGTCCAGGAATCTCAGTTAGTTTCTCACTGCCTCTAACATCCAAGAATAATGTATGAGTCTCCAATAGGCTTGGCAGATTTGTAACTCTTTCTAGTGATGTGCATTCTGTAGCCTTCAGCTTGATGAGCCTTGAAGGAAGATTTGGGAGCGATTGGAGGCTTGGGCATGAGTCTAGCCAAAGGTCCTGAAGCATACTTAGATTTGTGATACTCTGTGGCAGGTTAGAAATCAGGTTTCCACTTAGATTCAAGTGCCGTAATGAGAAAAGGTTATTAACACCAAGTGCCAGTGAATCATCTGTTAGCTTGCATTTTGCCAGACTTAAGCTAACCAGGGAACTTGATAAAGAATGTAGTGAGAAATTATCAGAATCTGGGGATTTTCTTAATTTGGATGACCAGGATTGCCAAAGTGCAACCCATGATTTCTCGCGATCATAATTAATTTCATCAGCATGGAGGATTCTCAAACATTCCAGCTTTCCTAGATCAATTGTCGAAAGAGAAAGTCCAGAGCAGCCAGAAATGATGAGTGTTTCTAAGGACTTGAGCTTACAAAAGCTTCTCGGAAGATTTGTCAGATTCTTGCAGTCTCTCAGGTTCAAGAGAACAAGTGCCTCCAGATCTCCAATCGATTCATGAATATGGAACAATCTTACGCAATCCTTCAAAATGAGTTTTTCCAGATTAGGAAGCCCAGCAAAATCTGGAGTTCTTGTTAGGAAATGAGAATGACTGAGATCAAAAAATTTTAATAACTTGAGCATCTGCAAAAGCCAATAACAAGTACATCAGGTCTATTAAACATACTGTCAGCTTTCCTACTATCAAAGATAAAACTGAAGATAAAATATATACCCTAGTTCCCTCCCAAGCTTGTTGCAATCTGCTGCGCCTCATATCAAGAGCAACCAGGCTCTCCAAAGGAAAATCCTTTGGAATGGACTTCAAAAAGAACCCACGCCAATGAAGCAATTTTAAACTCTTAGGAAACCACTGATAGCTACCAGTGAATTTTGCTTCTGTAAGCTGTAGAATTCTCAGTTTCTGCATTCTTGAAAATGCAACAATTTCGTACCATACACCATTTGAAGTTTCCGAAAAGACATTTCTGAACCAATCGAGAACAGTTAAACTCTGTCTCCCTTGTGAATTAGCATCTGTCATTCTCTGTGATCTCTCACTTACAGGATATTTAAATTGGAGGTGAGCAACATCATTTCCATTGAAATTTTGTCCGACATATTTCACTTCCTTCAGCATCCGGATATCGAGAACTAGACCTTGGATTTTTTCAGTACCCTGCAGGAAAACGACAGATCATACATTGTGGCACCACATATAGATATGGATGATTCTGCGTTAAAATCAAAAAGTCAGATCTCTCACTGTTTTCCCCTGCATTATGTTAGAGGCATCTTTGTGATTCCAAATTCTGCTTCTTTTCCTAGGCTCCCAAGGGGATTCTTCTCGAATAATTTCTCTTCCCATGTCTTGAAGTAATTGATGCACCATCAGTTTGTTATGGTGAATTTCTAATAGGCATCTGTCAACAAGAATCTGAATGCCAACTACTGAAAAGAACCCACATCCATCAAGTACTGCTACTGAATAATCTTTATCCTTCCCAGCAAAGAAACAGATAATATCAAGAAATAGGTTTTGAACATTATCATCTGGTAGACACTCATAACTTATCCTTAGTTTTTCAAGGATTTTACCATCAGGAATAGCTTTCAATTTCCTTACTGCACTTTCCCAAACCTCTATACTTATGTTACCGAGAGAGGAACCCAAAACTTTAAGTGCTAATGGAATTCCTTTGCAATGATGTACAACATCTATTGTAAGATCCATATATTCTAACGGGGGGTTTTCTTCACCAAAAGTATGCCAACTGAACAGTCGAAGTGATTCTTTGGCATCCAAAGGCTTTAGCTTATACATCCTACATGTAAAATATGCTTCCGTAGAACTTAATAAGTGGGAATTTCTTGTTGTTATAACAATTTTGCTACCTGGATAAAACCATTGCCTCATTCCCAGAAGAGCATTTAGCTGATCTATGTTGTCAATGTCATCAAGAACAAGAAGAACTGTTTTGCAGCTAATGGCTTCTTGAATCTTAATGGATCCTTCATTGACATTATATATCTTTTTAATATTCTTCCCAAGAATATTTGAAAGAAGTTGTCTTTGTAGACGAGCTAAACCATCATACTTTTCTAAAACTTTTCTTACATCTGCAAGGAAGCAGCTGCCTTCAAATCTATCAAAATTCAGGTTATAAGCTGTTTTGGCTATTGTAGTTTTGCCAATTCCTCCCATGCCATGTATTACCAAAATATCTACACTGTTTGATCCCTCTTTTAACCAGAAATCCAAGTCTTTGACTCGACAATCTATTCCGATTGGGTGAGGAGTAACACTCAAATTAATGCGCCTCAATTTTGCTTCCACCACCTTGACAATTTCTTGTATAAACCTTGACTCTGATCTGAAAGTTTTTGGCATTTAGTACTCCAACAAGAAAGAATTGAATGAAATCAACATAAAACAATATTTCTTTCTGAAAAAAAATTACCCATCAGATTGATTCTGTAAGACCATTCCTCCCAAGTCAGCAACTTGACGTAAAGCAGCCCTCCATTGATCCACCTTCTCCATCCATTGTTTTCTCCTTTCATCATTCTTGTCTGATTTATATCTCTCTTCAAACCTAAAGAAAGGGTCTTCAAAGCTCCCTTTCTGCTTCCTCACATCTGATGGATCCACATGATAAAACACAGGTAGCAGAAAATGTCCAAATCTTCTCTTGCTTTCAATCATGTGGATGAGTTCATCAAGGCATCGCTCTGAAGAAGCATACTCTTTTGAAATGACAGCTAAAAGAACTTTGGATTCTTGAATTGGTCTGAATGAGGGGATTCCAGCATTTAGCAAGGCTGTATGAAGATGATCTCCAAAGGTCTTGCTTATGTAACTTAAAAATGCACCATTCACAAAATCAGACATCATCTTCTTTCATCAAATCTCACTCAACAGTCTACACCATCATTGGAATCTATAAGTGATGAACAAAAGCAATGGAGTAGGGTAGGGATCTACGTAACACTCTGTGTTAAATATTCTCTGACTATTTCGACAAAATGGTCCTTAGAGACTATTTTGAGAAAATTGAGAAAGAGGTGATGAAAAAGTTTTCAATTAAAATAGGTGACAAGTCTCGGTCTCACGTCAAACCTTTAATAATTAGGTATTAAGTTAATTGAGATTAAATTAGAGTTAATTTTTTTTATACTTTAACAACATACAAAAAAACTCCAAACCAAATATAATCCTCTCAAACGATTTTTCCTTTTAAATTTTAAAAAAGCACTAACCCCTTGACAGTTTCTTTTTTACTTTCTCTACACTTTTTATTTTATTTTCTCTCAAAATCCTCTCAAAAATAATCATAGCAACTCCACAATAACTATAATAAATCAACAATTTCTCTCCATATCTTTTTTTTATCCATTTAACTCCATTACTGTCGTCGTCGTCCTCTTTGTCATTGTCGTCATCGTCGTTGCTCGAATTAGAGTTTTCAAATTTATAGGTAAAATTCTTTTTGTTTTTCCTAACAGTTAGGGTTTTTTATTTTTGAAGTGAAACTATTGATTTAGGTTAAAAAAAATATCGATTTTAAATATTTTGTTGTTCCATTATGTATTTTTAAATAAATCTCAAGGAAATTTATTTGATAGTTTGGTTGATCATTTGATTTTAGTGCAAAGTGATGGTCTGACACCAGTTATAATCTGTTATTGTTGGTGGTTGTTAGTTATTGGTGGCTTGACACACAAATTTTATTTTTGTTGGTTATTTGATTTTAAAAATCTGTTCTTGTTGTTGCAGCAACCTCATCAGAACTTGTGTGATTAAATCCCATAGTTGTTGAGGTTGTTGTAACAAATCTTATGAATTGCTGAAGTTGTTACATCAATTGTTGAACAATTGAACCTTTTCTGTAGCAGCTGCTAAAATTGGTGCAACAACTATTGAACTAACTGCTGAGTTGCTGCTTCTCAACTTCAGCAGTTGCTTTAATAATTGCTTCAACAACTTGAAGATGTGTTAGCAATTGCTGAAGTTGTAACAACTAAATTATTTTGTTTGAAAAAAAAAAAATTGTGTACTTGTTAAATCTAATGCAATAGTTTTCTTTTTCAAATTATTTTTAATGATTGATTAAACTAATTGGTGATTTCTTCTCTATCTCATGTGGTGTATATAAATCGTTTTCAGAAGTAAAATAACTAATGCTACTACTAATATTGTTACTCCTGCTAGAACTACTAAAAAGAGAATTAGCACTCACTAGTAAATTATCAACAGTAGATATACATGCCTAGGTCTTTGCTACGAGAGAGACAATTTCTGCAGCCTAAGAAAAAAGCAGTGAGTCTTAAGAAACAAGGTCAGAAGAAAAAGAAAATTCAAGGCTACAAGAAGAAAAAAGAGATGCTTCTTCTAAAAATGTAAATGCCTCCATTGATAAATATGGTAAAGATGTAGGTTGTAAGGAGGATAAAGGAGTTGGGGAAGAGAGAACAAAATCCTGGCGTGATGCACCTGTTCCACAAGAGATGGGGATATTTAATTCTGTTGAATCCTCTCGAGTCAATCATCCATGTGATGACACTTTATTATTTAAGTCTATCAGACAGTCAGATTATAATGTTTTGACCATGATGGATAAGCATCTAAATTTGATAGATGTTGTTACTGTTAAATTTGTTTTGAATTTTTTTTTTTTAAATTTAGAAAGATTTTGAAGACATAAAATTTGAAAATATTTTTTAGGTCTTCTATTTTTAGTGATTATCTAGACCTACCTAATGTCTCTATACGGTTTCAGATGAAGATGGTGTATGAACTTCTTCGAAGCGGAATTCATAACAAGCAGAAAGAGGAGGTTTGAATAAATTATTGTGGCATGCCAATTTATTTTAGCATGAAAGAATTTGCAATTATCAGTAACTTGAATTATCATATGCCAAAAGAGTACGATACTGGAAAAATGTCACCGAAGGTTAGATGAGGAGACAACAAATTATTTATATAGTGGGAAAGTCTTGCTAGAAAGATAAGTTAATTGAGAAGCTCAACTCCACGAATGTTAAGTAAACTGTAAAGAAGATGCTTGTTTTTGTTGTGGATTGTATTATTTATGAGAAAATCATAACACAAAGACCCTGTCTGAATGGGTTTTGCTCTCAGCCGATAAAAAGGCATTTTCAGCATATCCATGAAGTCATTTAAGCTACGAGCTCACAATTAGATATTTATTTATGGTGGTCAATAAAGATGTGAAGACCATCAATCTTTATGGCTTTCCATGGGCTTTTATGGAAGATTTTATTTTATTTAATATCTATCTTTCTAGTAATTTTTGGGTTTCACTCCTTATCCAAATTCGTTCTGTATGTTATTATATTAATTAGTGTTGGGTATTTGAGGCTAATCCCCCCTTCGAAAGAAACAAAAGATGTTTTCGTAATAAATAACTTCTCCGAGGATTATTAAATAAATTTCAACGATCAATAACAAATCTATTGAGGCTCACGAGCTATTTGATCCACCCGAGGACTCGATAAGCCTCATTCTATATTTATATACCCTTATTATTTATTTTAATTAATATTTTCATTATTTAATTAATTATTTTAGTTAGTTGCTGCTTAATTACTCAGCAAATGTTAAACAACTACTAAATCTTGATGCTGAAAAATTATCAACTGAAGTTATATACAACAATTGCTGCTAAATATTTTAGCAGTTACAACAGTATCTCGACAACTGCTAGACCTAACTGCTAACACTATTGTGCCAACTTCAGTTGTTTGCAGTAATTACTGTAAATATTTCATTAGTTGCTCTAACCATTGCAGACAACTAAAGCAATTGGTGTAAATAGTTCAACACTTACTGTAATTGTTGTAGACAGATAACTGTTACAACTTTCACTATTGTTATTTTATTTAATTATATTTTACTATTTTTATATGTAAATTGTGCATTTATAGAAAGTGTCAACACCCAGTGAGATGGAGACGGATTCTCTCACTAGATTTGTGCCTTTGAAGCAAACTAAGAATGGGAGATTAAAAAGGTTGAGAGAGCCTTTAATGATTGTGTGGCCATTAAGAGAGATAATAGGCACTAATAAGGATTTTGATCCTTTAATGAATTTTGTTACAGGTGGTGATGCTCTTAATGGTGGTGGTGGAGAAGGAGGATCATCAAAAAGTAGTGGTGTTGATAAAGTTTTTATTGATGCTGGTGTTGGAAGAGGAAAAGGAACATCTTCTCTGCATTTTGATGTTGGCGGTGGTAATGGTGGTAGAGAAGGAGGGGGATTTTCTCCTTTTAATGTTACTGAAGGTGGAGGAGTATGAGTATTTTCTCCTACAAGTAAGAATGTTATATGTCATCCAACAACTCCATTCACAATAGGTT
>JBDJHY010000049.1:3088406-3121100 GCA_039654485.1 Withania somnifera | reverse complement strand
AAACATATATGTTTTTTGAGTGAAAAACATATTTAGGACTCAAATAAATTGAAAAAAATGATATTGGAGGTCGTTTGAGTGAAATACACCCCTACCAAGGTTAGAAAGTTTCCAACTTTCCACAAAACGACTCGAAAGTGCAATGACAAGTAAAAAAATTATACTAACACCTTACTTAGCCTAAAATCATCATTTTAGAGCTGCTGGAAGCATCAGAATTTCGATCCGACACCCTAAACATCAAATTACCACTCAAGCTCCACCTTAGGCTATAAACTTAACTAAATTCCACAATTTTGCATATCTTACAAACGAAACCTCCAAAACACAAACTTAAGGTCAATCTTGACTTTGTTTGGTATTCCAAAGCTAAAGAAACTATCGAAATTTAATTCCAAGCTTTTCTTGAAGGAAAGTTGACTTTGGTCAACGAATACTTAGTTTTAGGCTCTAAAATAGGAAATTTGAGATATTTCTCGATTGAGTTGCTAGAGATCCGAACTGTTGGTCCCAACAAGTCATAAATGACTTGAAAAATCTAACGAAACACTCTAGAATGCAAAACATCACATATTTATTATAAATGACCATGAGGGTCATTATACCTACCATGGGTATTTACAATTGTTCGACAACCTTTATACTTATTTTGACTATTTAAGGACATTCTTAAGTTATGTATGATTGATTTTTGAGGGAAAATGGGGCTAGTTCTGCAATTATAGGGCCACGAATACCATTCAAACATCCATAAATGAGTTATTAGCAATTTTGCATGCAAGGGTTTATTATTCTCCAATTAGTTAACTGATCTTTCCATTCTTGGGGTAGATTAATTGGGTTCTTATATGAAGTGTGTGAGTTGTTTCAAGACCAGGTTCTCACCTTCTAAGGATTATGTGATTCAATGGTGGTTTTTGCACTCTATAGGTGCATGGTGACTGATCTTGGCTTTACTTTTGATTTTAAAAGGTACTAGTTTGGGGTTTCTTATTGTGCTATGAAAAACGTTTTGTTTTGATGATTTTCTTTGGAGAGTTCCATTTCATTTTTGGTTCAAAAACTAGCAGTTAGTATCTTAATCCCTAATATTACCTATATTGGAAGTTAAACCCTCAGGATTTTGGTAGATTTAATGTTTTCCTTCCTTTTCATTTAAGTTTGAGGATAAATATGGTTTTTAGTGGTGGATGATCACATGACCATCCCAACCATTTTTGCATTTTCTTGGAAATTAATATTTTTCCTTTTTCTATTATTTCTTCATATCACATTTGGTCCATATAGGAGGTTGGTTTGAGGATCGGAGTGAAAGTTCAAAGTTTTGAGAAAATTTGGTTTTGAAGGCTTTTAAGTTGAAATAATTAACTTTAGTCAATATTTGGAGTTTCGATTCTTGAAATGAAATTCTGTTAGTTCCATCAGTTTCAAAATTTTGAATTTTTTCTAGAAAGACCCTCATTTTTAGTCTCGGGACTTTTATGGTAAAATTAGGCCTTAGACTTGTTAAAGTGAAACTTAAGGGCTAAGTTTGACTTTGGCCAATGTTTGAAGTTTGAGTTATTGAATTTAAATTCTATCAATTCCATTAGCTTCAAATGCCTATTTTATTTCTAGAATGACTTTTGGATTGGATCCCAAGGCTATCATTTTGAGTTTAGGCATAGATAGTTGTGATTTTTAATCCCTTTTTCGTACTCTTAATGGATAGTTTTTCAAGGAGACCTCAAATCAATATTTTGATGATTTTATTGAGTTCAGAATCCATTTACACTCAAAACACATATATGGATTATGTATATGGGGTTTCGGGAGAATCCTAAAGGTCCATTTGAAATTTGAGAAAAAGATGTCAAAATTAGCCATAAGGGCTGTATGGCTTGCTCGTGGTACCTGTGTTATATATATGTTTTTGGCTTGTGGTTGAGGACCACAAATCGTGTGAAGGGTCCATGGGTAGTAGGCCATCTCGTGGCTTTCATCTTGGGATTTTTGTTATGTTTTAAGAAGGGGTAATACTATCCTTTTACATGATTTTTAAAGCCTATATAAAGTTTTCAAGACATTTTCTCCCATTTTACAACTTCAAAGTACTTGTAAAAAGGTATTTTGAAGATTCTTCTCTTTGGGAAGCTACTTGGAGGCTAAGTTTTCAAAGATTCGAGCTCTTGATAAATTTTTCACCCAAATTAGTGTTATTTTTGAATTTAAAAACATGATTTCATCTTTACTTCTTGGATTTGAAGGATTCAAATTTGGAGGTTTTGAACCTAAACATTTATTTAATAAATAGAATTTTTATTATCAAATTGAGCTTGGTTCTGGATCAAATTGATAGTTGAACTCCTCTAAGTATGGGTAACTTGAATTTCGAAGAATTTCTTGATTTTGGCTTGGGGGTTTTTACATGAATTTTTGGGGTGAATTTTTGAAGCAGATTCAAAGTATGGAAATACGGGCGTTGTTCCTTATTATTTCTTATGGGTAATCTATGTTTGACTAAATTCTGTTACTGTAGAATCATTGAGGAAAGGAAAGACACAAGTTTGATTTAATTTCTTCCCTTTAAGGTAAAAGGATGATTTTGACTCTTTTACAAAGTGTTTGATTCTTATTTATTAGTTTATCATAATTGTAAATATTTATGGGTTTCCGCATGAGTGAAGTGATGAGTATTCATCTGCGTAGTGGATTCAAGCATGCAGGGTTAAAACAAAAGGAAAAATGGTCATAAGTTTCTTAATTACTTGATTTCTCTATTGATTTGAGATATTGTGTAGCTTTTGAGATGCCCAATTGGGGTTATTTTTTACTTGGTTTATTCTTACTTGCTATTATGCCTATTTATGTATTTGATTAATTTGATATAGTTTTCCTTTGATATTATGCATATGCGTGACTTTGGTAGATTTTATATGATTTTCATTTATATTTTCGCCATATGTGGTTTGGTTGATTTGATATGATTACTCATTTTATATTATTTCCACGTGTGGCTTTGTTTGAGTTGATATTATTTTTCATTTGATATTATCCCCATGAGTGGCCTTGTTTATTTAATGAGTGAAATTTTTATCTTTTCATGAGTTGCATATGATATTTATTTATTTATTGATGAATTTTGAATCATTGATATGGAATGAGAAAAAATTGACAATATAATATGAAATTAAAGGGTCGAGGTGCAAATTTTGACAATGTCATGATATTGATATATGATTTAAAAAGAAAGGACCGAGGCTCGTATCGACATTGCTATGGTATGAAGATATTAGTGATATAAAAAGCAAGGGTTGAGGCACATACCGATATTTTTATGATATGAGGATATTGATGATATATAAAGCCAAGGGCCTAGGCTCGTACCAAAAATACTATAGTATGAGAATATTAATGATATCAAAAACAAGGGCCCAGACTTATATCAACACTGCTATGATATAAGGATATTGATGATATGAAAGCAAGGACCGAGGTTTGTTTTAAAATTATTATGATGGGTATATGTGTGATGAAAAAAATGAGAAATTCATCATTGATTATGTGTTAATACTAGTAGATTTATTATGATCCATATGTAAAAGTGAAGACGATTGTGATTGTATGATTACTCTTTACTTTTGTCTATTCGTTCAATACCTATCCTATGATTCCCAGGATATACCCTTTGTACTAAGGGTGGAATTGTGTGTTGGAAACTGATAGGGGTTTAATGGAATCCTTACACGAGTTAGTTGAATGGAAAGCGAGTTCTCCTCAAAAGTAGGATATAACTTGAGAGGGAAGACCTTCATATGGATGAGCTAGTGATGAAACAATATTAGCAATGAAAGAATGAACATACTAGGTTATGTTATGTTGTTTTACCTTGGTATACACATTATAGAATCCATCCTATGAGTCTATTCTTTATTTCCCAAGATATACCTTCACTTCGTGGGCATGTTGGTGACTAAGTGGGGTGCTAGAGGAAAATGTGGATTGGTTTGCATAATGATTTTGGACTGGTTTACATGATAATTTAGGGATTTATTTATGGACTGGTTTTTGTGTTAATTCCGTTATCTTGGTCTAATCATGGAAAAGTCCATCCTATAAGTCCACTCTTTGACTCCCAAGATGTATCCTTGACTCGTTTTCTTGAAAATGGTATGGGTGTTAAACTTGAGTATTGTTCCTTCTTAGCTTGACCTATATATTTTAGAATTCATCCCATAAGTCTATTTCTTGGCACCTATGATGTACCCTTTGATAGACTTGTGTCTTGGGGTATGAATGAGGCATTAAAAGCTTCTTGCCGAAGTTAGTGGCACGATTGGTGAGTTTCCTATGAACTGTGAACTAACTTGAGAAGGAAGGCCCACATCTAACAAGTCATGGGTGAGATTGTACTTACGATTGTTTTGTATTTGATCTTACTTTGATGGCATTGATATTTTATCTATTGAGATGCCTTGTGATGTAATATTGATATTTTATCTATTGACATTCCCTGTGAGGTAACGTTGATATTTCATCTTTTGAGATGCCATGTGAGGCAATGTTGATACTTAAATTATATAGATGCCTTGTTAGACCTTATTTGATACTTTATCTGTTGGTTTTCAGATCAGTTACTGTGGTTCTTTTTCGATCATTAGTTTGCAGGTTGTAGATATGGGAGGTTCGGAAGGTGTGTTAGGGTAGTTGGTGCTCGTGACCATGTTGTTTGAGATCCAACAAGGGATATTTGCTGAGTAGTCTGTTCCTTTGGTACTCACCCTTGCTTTTTGTATATTTTTTTTGTAGGTGTAGAGCCCAAAACTACGTGATCTTTTCTCCTAGATGTAGAGTTAAAAGTTTCTATTCAGGAGCATTTTGAGGTAGCTTGCCTGTTTGACCAACAAATATCACAGATACCTTTTTGCTTATGTCTTTCTTTCTATTTGAGACTTTGAGACATTGAGATTGTATAAGTTTTTCATCTAACATTATATTATTCTATTTAGAGGCTTGTACACCGTGACACTAGATTTTGAAATTATTTGTTGACTGGTTATTTTGTATTAAACTTCTACCTATTCTCTTACTTATTTTTTCTTTCATATTTTTCGTTGTAATTTTTATTAGGATTACCTTTATTGGCGGGTTACTAAAAGTTCCTTCACGATCGAATTCCGGATCGTGACAACAACCCTTAAAATTAACATTATAAGGATTTAAAAACTTCACAAACAATGTCCTTCTGTAGAAAAGTTCACAAAAGTACCTCAACACAGAGAATACTTAAGCTCAACCTACAATGAATATCAAATTCCAGGTCTAACCTCCTAACAAGTCAGGTAGCTCTTTTAATAATTTTGATGTAACATCAGGTAAGTTCTTAAGTTCACCAACATTATCTTATCAGTTGACAAATTAATTATCCCTTGGTAAACTTAACCAAAAATAGTTTCATCTTACTACTGACCATAGTAAAAATGCAATGGGTCGAAAGATTTCTCTTTTTCAACTAATTACACTATTCCTATTAGTAATTAATTTTTTTTAATGTTCCGAATGCTTTTGAATAAGTTATTATTCATGAAGAAGATAGCCTAAACATTTAAATTACTTTAATACCCTTAAGAACTTAAAGGTCCTCCATATTAATAATAAGTTAATTTACCAAGGCCCTTCATTACAAACAAGGAGTAAAAACTCTCAAACTGGACAAGTGGCTGACATGTGTCCTCCACATCATAAGACCTTTAATGAATCATACTTCCCCTCCAAGTCTACTAATAGGGATGACATCACACCTATTTCCTGTATTATCCAAGACCTTTGGCAAATAATAATGACCAAGTTGCTATGAAAGTTTGCATAAAAATATTGAACAAATATTTTAGACATTGTTAGTATGCAACCATGTATCAGTCCTTTCCGCTCTATATCTTCAGTTGCCGATTTGCAACTATTAGCTAAGTTCTATCCTCTTATTTGCATTGAAACCATCAATAATAGTAGTTTAAAAGATGAATATAACTCTATTCATGTTCATCAAAAATTTATATTTTTATTATTATCTTGTTTTCTCAAACTATTTAATCCAATAATGAGAAACCACAATATCCCTCCAATCCCTTCTTTGTTTAACAACCCTATTTGTTGCCATACAACCATATCATACTCCCACTAACGCTAATTTTGGATCAAAATGTGTCTACAAATACATGCTTCCATCTTATAAAATGGAACTAAATGGAGTAGAGATGATGATTATTCTGTAAAATCAAAATTTTCTTGCACAATTTATAATAAAGGTGATGAAACTTGACATGGAAAACTTTGTGAACTATATGTGGATGGAAACTGTGTTGGAACCAGTTGCATAAGTAGAGGTTTGACCTATTTCAAGGCCATGCAAGCACTATGAACCCCTACAACACTTCAGAAACTATCCAAAAATGAACAATATAAATTATAGACAGTTCTTCACTCCCTAGGAAAAATCAATGCCAATTCACTACTTTTTCCTTAGTAAACAATTCCAGTGCACCATGATTTTCCCATCATGATCCCAAACCCAATACCTATGGAAATCCCATATCTCCAACAACAAAAAAAAAATAGGAAAGAGAGAATACCATTATCTAGGCTTATTCCCAGAAATATCAAAACTAAAAAATACATCCCTTATGATATTTTTAGAGAGAGAACATGAGAATTATATTCAAAATTTTCCGATGAATCTAGAAAAATTCTCCTTTGACCTGAAGTCAGTCGTGAACCGTGCATTACCTAAAATATGCAGTAGTAATGATTTCAAGAATGAGAAAAAGTCAACCTATTAAGGGCAGTTAATAGATTTTGAACCACCAATCTAACTATTTTCTCATAGACAAACTTACTAGTTTTGTCGTGTGGAATACTAGGGGTGTAAATAATTATAACTTGAAAAAAATCTTTGTAATATCATTAGAACTAATAGTCTTTATATGCCCAAACTTCCAAAAATTCATTTAGCAATTAAAAATAAATTTGTATTTAATTACTTCTATGAGATTCTTACTATCTAGGGGCATAACACTTTTGGATTTCTAGCGTTGTACCAATTACTAGGATTAAAAAAAACTTACCAAGAACTTCGTGCTATGATTCAGGTAACTCCTTCCCTTTTCACTTGGTGTTTATTGCCCTAATAAAAAATTATATCATGATGGTACCTATCACAACAACCCCGATAGGTAAACCAACACTTAATAAGTTAAACAACAAACATAAAAAGCAAAAATAAATAGCTTAATCAAGAAGATTAAAGGTTGTGGAGATAATTAATACAACTACCAAAAACTCGGTTGTCACTAGTATAAGCCTCTAATATAAGAACTTCAAAGTCAATACAAGATAGTCCAAAAGTATCTGAATGAAAGAATAAAAAAATAAAGAAAACTCAAGAAAACTATAATGCAACAACAAATACCTCTAATAACTCTCCAATTGGTCCTCGTACTCTGCCTCTGGTACTATGTTAGGTAGAGTAAGGTTCTGAACCTGCACAAGAATATGTAAAAGAAAAAAAGTGACTATGAATCCACTTGTGCTATTCAATATCCTTGATTAAACTTGATGTGAAACGATGATAAGGACCTCCCAACAATTTCAATTTCCAAACTACAAACCTATAATAAAAAAATACCAACCTAGAAAAATAATCACATTTGGTTATACATGATAACACAAATAAGGTGGTAAATGCTAAATAAATCATATGATTTCAATTAATTAACTAGATTTAGATAAGATAAGAATAAAAAGTAAAATAAGCTCTACAATTTAAATTTGAGTCCACTCTCATATCAGGTTTCATCTAACAGATATGCAATTTAACAAAAATAAGCTTCAAACTAGATAGAAGATATTACCAATAAGATGTAACATTTAGATAAGCACTGACTAGAGTAGGAAAACCATATTGGATGTAAGTTAGTATCATCAATAATAGTACAACTTTTATAAAAAACAATGAAATACACATCCAATATCAATGACAAGTAAAGTGAAGCAGTAATAACAATAAAATGTGTTAGTGCCAATGCTCGAACCACAATGCAATGTAACACATGATATGATTCATGTCTTTCTTAGATGCACACATCCGGTGTTCACCAGTGGCAAGCTGGTACCCATGAGAACAGCATGAGCGACTCGCAAGGTCCATATGCAGCCTTGAATATGCTTGTAGGCACTCAAAGAAACTTAATTCAAATCCTACTCTCTCGTCCACCAAAGAGTATATTTATATACCAATGAACCGTATCTCAATCAGTATGACTCCATCCATAGGCCCTCAGAGGATATAATCAAGTACATTGTGTATCATCTTTTCTAGCTTTTTCCTCAAAGGATACAATCAAATTATTCAATAAGATCATGATGTATATTCATTTCAAAATAACATCAAGGTTCCAAATGAAAATTAGGGATACAATGTCATAATCATATGCTATTATGCCTCCAAGTGCAAAAACCAGGTAATTCCATCACTATTTCTTATTTTTTTGCCAATTTAACCATTTTTATATCAATATAACTGAGCTTTTGTTTTTTCATATTTCCAGCATTACCAAACAACCTCAGTTTAGTAGAAAATCAACTATTTAAATCTCTTCACAACAAAATGATTTTCAAGGCTTTCACCTTTTATCCACTTTAACAAATACTCAAGTCACACAAGTTGTTCTCGAAATTGTTACAAGTAAATCAACCCACGTACATAATCTACTAATTTCAAGAAAAGGCTACTATCAATTTTTTCAATCATTTATAATATATGAAGACTTTCACAACATTTCAAGTTTTTTTTGTTTGTTCCATTTTTACCTTTTTATCTATATCAATTCATCACCAAATAATAGTATTTTCATGAATCAACTCATAACAATAATTGTAATCAACACAAAACCCCCACACAACCATAACAAAGATAAATCACATAATCCACCATATGAGCATCACAAAACTAAATCACATATGATCCCACAAAGGAATCATAAAAATAAATTACATAAGTCCCAACATGGGCATAAATAATATAAACAAGCAACATAAAAGTATCAACATTCCAAAATTATAACTCAAATACCATATTGCATATATTTTCATTTCCTATCTCATTTTAGGACTATGAAAAATACATTGGTATTCATATAAATACTCATCATATTACTTAGATGGGATCTCTAATAATTCCCATTATGATTCATACATAACAAATTTTAACATCACAAATATACAAACACTTAAAAACGAGTTAAGAAACTTCAACTTGTCTTGAAAGAAGTCAAATACTCGAATCAAAGCCTTTCCCTTCTGAAGTACCTCTAAAAAATCTAATCTATTCAAATATGAATTTTTCATAAGTAAATAAAGATAGTGATACCCATATTTATATCTTTAAAACTGGATCTACAAAGTCAATCCAAAAAGTCAAACTCAAGCTCAATGGTCAAAATTGAATTTTATTCTAAAATATGTTACTCATGACTTGGAAAGTTTAACTATGAAATTTTATTTAAAAAATAGAGTTACTATTGACCTTGAAATTATCAATTCACCAATCTTTAACTTTATTGGGAATACCTAAAATTTTTAAGCTCATATGCAATTTAAAAACGAGAAAACGATTGATAACTCAGTAATTTTTCAATCAAAATTAGGTTATCCATACTATACGGATCTTAAATCTACAAAATCAATAAAACCCATTAAAATTGATATTCAAACAAAAAATTGTAGTTTCTTATCTTTGGGACTTTTAACTCTAATTTTATGAATACAAATCATGAAAAAGCAACAGGAAAACTCAAAAAATGAACAAAATAAGGTTACAAACAGATATCCATTTGATGTTAAAAGAAAAACATATAAAATTTCCTTTATCAGGGCTTCCTAACTCTCAGAATGTTCAAAATATAAGATTCTCAAAATTGTCATTCTTATATAAAAAAATGACACCTTTAGTGGCGACTAAATGTCGCGAAAGACCCTTAACATTAACTTGTTACTAAAATGGATTTAACTCTTAAAATTTTGACAATAGAACACTTATCAAGAAATCTTGCAATGACTCTTTCAATTCCATCAACTCAAATAGAGCAATATTATATAGAGGAATAGAGACGGACTTAGTGCCTGGATCCAAATCAATATCAAAGTCAATGTCTATATTAGGAGGAACACATGAAAGATAAATAGGAAAGACATCTAGAGACTCACAACAAAATGGAACAGACTCATTAGTAGATGTATTAACACTAATATTATGGATGAAGGCCAAATAGGAGAGAAAGCCTCTCTAAATCAATCTCTGGGCATGAGAAAGGAGATCACTAGACTAGGATAAGAATCCCTAGAACCTTTTCACTCAACCTTCAGATTACCAATCATATCTAAGGTAATAGTATTGGAATAGTAATACAAGACTACACAGGGTAGAGAAAGTCAATCTATACCTGGCCCTACTAGGGAAATAATATAGAATCGTTACACCCGATCCACATATAAAGAATTACCTACAAGTGTAGAAACACGAATAGTCATAGGTAGGAAATCACTCATCATATAAAATCTAGAAGAGAAATAGGTAGACACATATGGGTAAGTAGATCCAAGATCAAATAAGACTGTTGCAGGTTGATGGTTGTAAGCACCGCATCTAAGATCTCTACCTCTAGCCTACCTAGGAAAGCATAGAGATGACCTCTGGTGTTACAAAATGGAGAAACTACTTATCTATCACCCATAGGAACTGTATCCCTACAGTAACATCTAACAGAGGCCCGACCATTTCTACTAGACTATGCTCTGCCCCTACCTCTAGCCAGAGGCATTGGTTCTCTAACTAGTTATTGAGAACTAGATTGGGTTCCTCCTTTTCTCCCCTATGGTTAATACCTTTACAAATTATCCAGATCTCCACAAGTGAAAAATAACCTCGGTGATAATGGCTACTATAGTGAGTTGATAATTATCTATTTGCTGGTTATAGTTATGGGAGGTTCGGAGGGTGTGTCGGGGTAGTTGGTGCTCATCACTATATTGTTTTAGATCTATCCAGGGATACATGCTGAGTACTCTATTTCTTTGGTAATCACCCTTGATTTTTATATACTTTTTGTATGCGTAGATCCCAAAACTGTGTGATCTTTTCTTCCAGATGCAGAGTTAAAGGTTGTTGTATTTCTTTATATTTAAGAATTTGAGACTTTGAAATTGTATAATCTTTTCATCAAACATTATATTATTCTATTTAAGAGGCTGGTACACCGTGACACCAGGTTTTGAAATTGTTTTTTGACTGGTCATTTTGTATTAAACCTTCTATCTTCTAGCTTACTCATTTTATCTTTCATATTTCCCCTTGTATTTTTTATTTAGATTACCTGTCTTGGTGGGTTACGAAAGGTGACATCCCGACTGAATTTTGGATCTTGACAACAACCCTTAAAATCAATATCATAAGGATTTAAAAACTTTACTCAGAATGACCTTCTACAAAAAAAGGTCACAAAAATACCTCAACAAAGAAAAATATTCAATATCAACCTACAATAGATATCAAATTTCAAGTCCAACCTCCTAACGAGTCAGGTATCACTGTTATTATTTTTTATGCAACATCAGGTAAGTTCTTAAGTTAGCAAATATTATATTATCAGTTTAATAATTATTTATCCCCTGGTAAAATTAATCAAAAATAATTTCATCTTACTACTGACCATAGTAAAAAATGCAATGGTTCGAAAGATTTCTCTTTGTCAAATGATTCACCATCTACAATTCCTATTAGTAATTCAAGAAATTTCAATATTTCGAATGTTTCTGAATAAGTTATTCTTCATGAAAAAGATATCCTAAACTTTTAAATTACTGTAATACCTTTGAAAACTTAAAGGTCCTTCCTATTAATAATAAATTAATTTACCAAGTCCCTCCATTACAAACAAGGAGTAAAAATTATCAAACTTGACAAGTGGTTGACATATATCCTCCACATCATAAGCCCTTTATTGAATATACTTCCCCTCCAAGTCTAATCCTAGGGCTGGCATCAAACCTATTTTCCTGTATTATCCAAGACATTTTGCAAACAATAATGACCAAGTTTCTACAAAAATTTGCACTAAAAATATTGAATAAATATTTTTGACACTATTATTATGCAACCATCTATCAATCCTTTCCATTCTATATCTTCAGTTACAGATTTACAATCATTAGATGAGTTCTAACCTTTTATTTGCATTGAAACCATAAACGTTAATAGTTTAAAAGATGAATATAATTGTATTCTAGTTTATCAAAAAATGATATTTCTATTACTTTTTCTCTGAAACTATTTAATCTAATAATGAACAACCACAATATCCCTCCAATCCTTCCCTACTTAGTTTAACAACCCTATTTGTTACCACACAACTATACTGTCCCCTCCACCAACCCTAATTTTGGATCAAAATAAGTCTACAAGGACATGCTTCTATCTTATAAATAAAAATAAATGGACTAGAGACGATGATTATTCTTCAAAATCAAAACTTTCTCGCATAATTTATTACAAAGGAGATGAAACTTGATCTGGTAAACTTTGTGAACTATATGTAGATGGAAAATGTGTTGAAACCAGTTGCATCAACAATGGTTCTGGCCTTTTTCATGACCATGAACGCATTATGAAACCATACCCAACACTTCAAAAACTATCCACAATATAAATTATAGACCCTTTTTAACTCCCTAGGAAAAATCAATGCAAATTTTCTACTTTTTCCTTGACATCCAATTCTTGTGCACCATGATTTTTCCATCATGATCCCAAATCCAATACCTATGAAAATCCCACATCCCCAAGATCAACAACAAGAACATAAAAAAGAGAGTACCATTATCTAGTGGCTCATTCACAGAAATATCAAAACTAAAAGATACATCCCTTATGATATTTTTAGTGAGACAACACAAGAAGTATATTCAAAATTATCCAATGAATCTAGAAAAATTCTCCGTTCATCAGTCATGAACCTTGAATTGACAAAATATGTAGTAGTAATGATGCCAACAATAAGAAAAAGTCAAATCTATTAAGAGGAGTTGATAGATTTTGAGCAACCAATCTAACTATTTGCTCATAGATAAATCTACTAGTTTTGTTGTGAAATGATAGGGGTTTAAATAATGATAACTTGAAAGAAATCATCCTAAATTCATTAGAACTCATAGTCCTTATACGCTAGAACTTCCTAAAATCAATATGGAAATCTATTTAGAAATTAAAAATAAATTTGTGTTTAATGACTTCTATAAGATTCTTACTATGAATAGATCGAGTCGTATAACAGTTCTGTATTTCTAGCATTATAACAGTTACTTGATTTAAAAAAAAAACTGGCCAAGAACATCATGATATATTTAGGTAACTCCTTCCCTCTTCACTTGGTGCTTATTGTCATAATACAAAACTTTATCATGATGGTACCTATCATAACCACACCGATAGGTAAGCCAACACCTAATAAGTTAAACAAAAAAATAGAAAGCAAAAATAAATAGTTTAAGCAAAAAGATAGAAGGTTGCGAAAATAATTAACACAACTACCAAAAACCCGGATGTCACAAGTACAAGTCTCTAATATAAGAATTTCAAAGTCAATAAAAGATACTCTGAAAGTATCTGAATGGAAGAATAAAAAAAATATAGGAAACTCAAAAGGCAACAACAAATACCTCTAATCACTCTCCAGTTGGGCATCGTCTTTGCCTTTGGTACTATGTTAGGTAGAGTTAGGCTCTTAACATGCACAAGAATATGTAAAAGAAAAAAAGAGTTTATGAATCCACTCATTCTCAACAATATCCTTGATTAACCCTACTCGTAAGCGATAATAAGGACCTCCCAACAATTTCAATTTCCAAAACTACAAACCCAACAATTTCAATTTCAAACTAGATCAAAGATATTATCAACAAGATGACAAATTTAGATAAGCACTGAACTATAGCTAATAAAACCATATCAGATGTAATTCAGTATCATCAATAATAGTACAACTTTCAAAAATTAATGAAATAAACAACCAATATCACTGACAAATAAAGTGCAACACTAATAACAATAAAATGTGTTAGTGCCAATGCTCTAACAGAAATGCAATGTAACTCATGATATGATGCACTTAAAGAAACTTAATTCAGATCCTACTCTCTTGTCCATCAAAAAGTATATTTATATATCAATGAACCATATCTCAATAAGTATAGCTCCACCATAGGCCCTCATAGATATAGTCAAATACGCTGGGTCTCATCTACTCCATCTTCTCCCTTGAAGGATAAAATCAAATAACTCAGTAAAGACCATGATGTATATTCATTTCAAAATAGCATCAAGGTTCCAAATGAAAATTAGGGATACAATATCATAATCATATGTCATGATGTCTCTAAGTGCAAAAACTAGGTAATTCCATTATTATTTCTTATTTATTTTCCAATTTAACGATTTTCATATCAATATAACTGAGCTTTTGGTTTTTCATATTTCCAAAACTTTACCTAACAACATAAGTTGAGAAGAAAACCAACCATTTAAATCTCCTCAAAGAAAAATGATTTTCAAATCCTTCACTTTTTATCCACTTTAATAATTATTCAAGGCACACAAGTTTTTTAATTGAGATTGTTACTCATAGGTCAACCCATACATGTAATCCACTAATTTCAATAAAAGGGTACTATAAATTTTTCCAATCATCTCTAATATATGAAGACTTTTACAACATTTCAAGTTTTTTTCTTATTTCACTTTTACCTTTTTCTATATCAGTCCATCACCAAATAATAATCTTTTCATGAATGAACTCACACCAATAATAATAATCAATACAAACCCCCCACACAACCATCATAGAGATAAATCACATAATCCCCCGCATGAGCATTACAAAAATAAATCACGTAAGACCCCACAAAGGAATCATAAAAATAAATCATATAAGTCCCAACATGGGCAAAAAAAAAAATAGACAAGCAACATAAAAATATCAACATTTTAATATTATAACTCAAATATCAAATTGCATATTTCTTTATATCCAATTTCTCATTTTAGGCCCATGATAGATACACTGGTATTCATATACATACTCATCATCTTACTTATATGGGACCTCTAGTATTGCCTATTACAATTTATATAAAACAAATTTTAACATCACAAAATATCCAAGCACTTAAAAAAGAGTCAAGAAACCTCAACTTGTCTTGAAAGAAGTCAAATAATCAAATCAAAGCCTTTCTCTTCCGAAGCACCTCTAAAACACCTACTCTATTCAACTATGAATTCTCCATAAGAAAATAAAGATACCGATACCTATATTCTAATCTTTAAAATTGGGTCTAAAAAGTCAATCCAAAAAGTCAAACTCGATTCAAAGATCAAAACTGAAATTTTATTTTAAAATTATGTTATTCATAACATGAAAAGTTTAGATATGAAATTTATTAAAAAAGTGGAGTTGTTGTTGCCTTGAAATCATTAATTTATCAATCTTTAACTTTATTGGAGAATCCACAAATTTTAGAGTTCATAAGGGATTTAAAAATGAGAACAGAATTGATAGATCAGTAACTTTTTTTAATCAAAATTAGTTTATCCATTCTACACAAACCTTAAATCTACAAAACAATAAAACCTATTACAGATTGATATGCAAACCAAATATTGATATTTTCTTAACTTTGGGATTTTTAACTCTAATTATATTAACACAAATCATGCAAAAGAAATAGGTAAAGTAAAAAATGAAGAAAATAATGTTAGAAAACATATCCGTTGATATTACAAGAAAAACATATAACAAATTGCCTTAATCGGGGCTTCCTAATTCTCAAAATGTTCAAAATATAAGAATCTCAAAATAGTCATTTTTATATAAAAAAGTGATACGTTTAGTGGAGACTAAACGTTGTGAAAGACCCTCAATAACAAATTTTTACTAAAAAGGGTTAAATCCCTTATATGGTCTTTGAATTAAATGATTCTTTTTGTGTTGGTCTCAAAATTTTGATACCAAAACACTTAGCAAGAAATCTTGCAACTGGTCTTTGAATTCCTTCAACTCAAATAGAACAATATGATATAGAGGAGCAGATGGGCTTAGTGAATGGATCCAAATCAATATCAAAGTCAATGTCTATGTTAGGAGGAACACCTAGAAGATCAGTAAGGAAGATATCAGGAGACTCACTAGCAATTGGAACAAACTCATTAGCATGTGTATTAAAACTAGTCTTATAGATAAAGGCCAAATAGTATAGAAACCCTACCTTAATTAATCTCTGGGAATGAGAAAGGAGATCACCAGACTAGGATAAGAACCCCTAGAGCCTCTCCACTACACCTCTAGAATACAAGTCATATCCAAGGTAATAGTCTTGGAATAATAATTCAAGACTACATAATGCATAGAAAGCCAATCAATATCTAGAATAATATAAAAATCTACAATATCAAGAATAATCAGATCTACCTAAGTATCTGGACCTACTAGCAAAATAATACAGGATCAGTACACCCGATCCACCTCTAAAGAATCACCTACAGGTGTAGAAACATGAATAGGCACACATTTGAGGCCTCTACCTCTAATGTACCTAAGAATGCATAGAAATGACCCCCAATACTACCAAATAGAGAAACTACTTTTCCATCACCAATAGGAATTCTAGCCCTATCATCACCTTTAATAGCGGTCCGACCGTCTCTAATAGACTATGCTCTGCCCCAAACTCTAGCCAGAGGAATTGGCTCTCTAATTAGATATTGAGAACTAGATTAGGGTCCTCCCTATCTCTCCTATGGTTAAGACCTCTGCAGATGACCCAAATATTCACAAGTGCAATAGAACCTTAGAGATATAGGCTACTGTGATGAATTGGAGGAAGCTAAATAAGTAGTATAACCGTCAACTTTTGCTAAGTACCACGGAAACCTGACATGAGAAAAATGACTATGAATGATATAACAACCCTTAAAAATATGCATTGCAACATGAACCGGTATTTATCGATGAACTAAATCACTTCTCCCAGAAGAACCTCTACCTCAGGATGTAGTACCCTGAGGTGAAAACTAAAAACTGACCAGATAAGTATGGTCTCTTACCTTACACCTCCTCAAACTCTTTTTTCTCCGTACCTCTTAGATTGATATATTGTATTATGTCTATGTAGGGATTGGAATATTCCATAAGTACGCGTAGGGAACATATACGAGGGAAATTTTTTATTCTAATCCCTTGGCCTCTTAGCATCTCAACCATGTCCTAAAAATATTATCCCTATCAATCCACTCTAAAACAAATGACAAAAAGGGTATAATTCAATCCCTACATAAACCTATGATACTTTTACTTGGTTCTGTTTGAAGAGATCTAACATAACTAGAAGAAGCTTTAAAATAGGTCCTGTACTCAGCTACTAAAATATCACCCAAGACCAATCAGTTAAAACTCTATCCACTCTCCTTCCTGATGCTCCAAGGGACATATCTATCATAAAAGACATGTTCAAAAACCTCTCAGGTAATCGAAGGAGATCCAGATAGCATATCACTCAAATAATATCTCCACCACTTTAATAAATGTTCCATAGCCTTTCGAAGATAAGTAGAAAACATCTCTGCACTAATTTACAATACTTTACTAGTCTTGTGCTTGTTTAATATGAGACATACAAAACTAGAGTTGAGATAACAACTTGTCATGACCCAAAATTCAAGTCGTAATATAACTTGTCTCATAGATAGATAAGCCTCTAAAACTATACAAGGGTAAATACAAAAAATAATACGTTAATACAGAGAAAAGGTACAATATAAAATCCAACTAATAAACCACCCAAAATCTAGAGTCGCTATGTATAAGACAATAACCATAATAATACACGCATGCTATGAAAAAATGGTCTCAGTGTCTTTATTTCTCAATAAAATAGAAAAAAGATAGAAGCATACCTGTCTTGACTTCAGGGAGAATATTATTAATTGGCTGGATGGATAATGAAAGGGATTGGTTCAAGTGCTATCAACCACTTTTTTCCCACCTGGTTGAGGGGCAATCCCTTAATTTGTGACCTGTCTTATGACATTTAAACAAACCCCATCTCCTAAAGGCATTTACCTGGATGTCACTTACCACGGTTTCTACAATAGGGGTACCATGGTTTTGATATCTTATTATCCCTATTCCTCTTCCTTAGTTTGCCTATATTATCATGAAGATTAGCAGGGATGCTACCTACTAATTCAATAAAGCAGTCACCACTTGAGCCCACATCTTAAAGACATAAAAAAACTCATGATTGGAAATATAGACTTAAGAGGGTACTAATGACACTTAAGGATTTTCATTCCTAGCTTGTCGGCGTCCAACTAGTTTGTGTGGAGGCATACTCTGAAATGCATAGAGTAATATCTAGTAAGTTATATAAAGCTAAACTCTATTGCACGATATCGAGCATGAAAGAAGGTAAATGTTTCATACTTGATCATTAGCCTACTTGTCATAAGTGTGGCGCGCTTCACACCCATGAAAAGGACTCTACCGAACTTGGCTTCTTGGATACCCTAGGACACTTAAACTATGGGCTCTGATACTAACTTTTCATGCCCCGAGAGTACCCCTTAGGAGAGACTGGGTACTTGGAACCCCTGAGGATCCTAAGAAACCTTTTGCATACATACATAAGCACCACTTAGACTTAAACAACAAATTTTAGAAGCAAAGGAGTACTTCATCCAATTTAACATAAAAGAGTTAATAGAAACATAAAGTATGGGACCGACTGGCTAACCTCTTACATAAGAAATACCTAAGATGGGACAAGGCACCCAGCTGACCAAAAACTAAATTGAAAAATATATGGAACCAATACTATCAGAGCCACCAAAGTGACTAGGACTCACCACTACTAATCTTGTGGCATGAAAATCTACGCCACAAACCTGAGAACGATTACTTGTATCTACATCATATGAAAAATGTAGACAATAGAAGTTTATAGTTAGTACAAAGAAGGTACTAATTATGTAGAAATTCATTAAGATAAAGAAAATAACATGTTTAAAACTGGACGACGATTAAAGTCATTTTAGTAAGAATTTACAACTTGGGACTACAGTGAAAAAATAAGGCTAAAACAGAAAGATATCTTCTGAAACATGTAACTCCAAAATCTTTTGAGACTGAAAAGTACAAACTCATACCGTAAGAAGGTAACATATAACCTAACTTCTTTACGTAGGATTTTTTTTAATTGATATACGACTATGTGATCTGCATAGAGTTTGGTATGCATCCCCTACACTGACAAAAAGGGGTGATAAACGGCCTGAGTTAACACCAAACATGCTTTAGGATCTTTCATTAAGCCTTGGTGATTTCAGGAAATTTGCCTATGGTGGAAATGTTTTTATAGAACTTGGGTTGTATAAACTCGTCTTCTGTCGGTACTCTATAATCCTCTCAAAAGATTTTTCATATACATAACTCATTTAAAATTTATTTTTGACACATCTTTTCCATATCATTCATAAAAAATATTCTTTAAATCCTTGTCATTTGATACTTCATAGGGCATGTATTAGAACTATAAGACCATTGAAATATATAAATTTCATAGCATAAACATGCTTTAAAAAATCTAAACTCTTGTGCATAAACTTAGCATTTATAAAGCTATCTTATTCGTAAGATCATAGAGATTTTAAACCATAGGTAGGAAGTCGAGATTACCAAGACATGCCTGAAATCATGAAATTCAAATCTGGTCAACAAGGAATATCTTTCTACAAGTTACGATACATAAAACTTCATAGAATATCATAAGCATGTGAAGGACATTGAAAAGAATAATGTCTAATGGAGTGAAATTAAACTTGGGTCTTTTAACCCTAACGTAAACTGAATTTATAGAAAATCCATGGTGTTGAACATGAGAATGAAAAGAGGTTCTCATTAAAGTCCTACATACCTGGGGTGGAAGATTCACAAGGACAAAATTTGGTGACACCCTTGAAATCTTAACTTTAGAGATGAGGGTTCTTCCTTATTCTTAGAGAGTGTTTTGAGTTTTGTTTTGAGGACTTAGAAGCTTAAAATACACAGTGAGTGATTTTGGGTTTGAATCCCTACTAAATCGTCTAGTTAGAGTTAAACAACGTGGCAAAGGGTTTATTTAGGTTGGAAAATTACCCTCATTCCCTTAAAATGAGTTAATGAAAATTTCAGACCTAGGGAATTAAGCTCTCCTCGAGGATAACTTGGTTGGTTATGCCTTGTGTCCCGAGGTTTAAAGAGACCCCCATCCAGTGAGCCTCCTTGTTAAGTACCATAGCGCAAGGCTCAGTTACCCACTTAAACCTCGCGGCATGAGCTTAACTTGATGACTTAAACCTCGTATTGCGGGGTTCCTTTATTGAAGTCCTTGAGATAAGTTTTTAGAAGAATATGGAGTTTTCTCGTACTTGGACTTTGAAAAACCTTAAAGAATTGTGGGAAAAGAAGAGAGGGTTTATATGAGAGGAACATGTTTTTGGAATTTTAGAGAGGTCTTAAATCATGAAATTGAGTATATAAAGTGGTAGGATGCAAACACACTTAAATATATATGTTTTGGCAAAGATTTCATTAGGTATTTGAAGCTTGACACGTGAAATTAATTCCCCACAATAAAGCTCACATTGCGGACATAATCTTAGGGATTTCCCCTAATGTGCGGGCTTTTGTAAAATGCTCATAACGTTTAACTCTGATCTTCGATTTATGCGTGACTTTTTATATTGAAAACTGGCTCAGATAACATAAATATAGATAAGTTTTGGGTTACATAATTAATAATATTCTAGGATATATTCTTATTTTAAATTCACCCATTTTCAGACCTATACAAAATCTAATTAATACGAAAAATTTGACTTCAACTTTGTGCTAGGGGTTCATTATGCCCTTAAATCACCTATAACACTTAATGTACACTTAGTAGATGGATTTAACACCTAGATTCAAATAAAAACTCAATTATTCATTTCTAACTATATACGTTTAACTGTTTAAGTCTTAGCTTAAATTCAGGGTGTTACAATGCTGGGAATCGTACATCAACCATTTTCTTTCAAATCATGTCATCAAGTGCCTCAGAAACTATATTCTATGTCAATGATCAACTTGTCAAGATCCATTTCTCAGGTCATAAGGGAACATACATCCCATCATAGGAGAATCACCCAACAAGCATGCAAGGCAAGAATAACAAACTAAAGTGGAAGATGAGAAATAAGTAATGGACAAGGATAAGTGAAAGTCAAAATAAGTCAATAAAAACTTCAAAATCTGGTATCTAGTACAAGAGCCACTAAAAACAAAAGTATAACGTATGAAAAGAAAATACAATATTTTATCTAAGAAACCAACACCAGAAAGAGATATAAGAAAGGTAAAAAATAGGCCCTGGATGCCATAAGCCATCATCTGACTCAGCATAAAGATCTTAGAACAAATCTAGAATCAGCATGGACCACTCGTACTCTGATCTGCACTAGAGTATGCAATAGTCTAGGATGAGTACCAAAAAATAGGTACCTAGTAGGTAGCATAGGATGACCAAGTGCATCTAATAAATAAGAGCAGTAAATAGAAAAATAAGGAAAAAAAGTTATCAAAGTCAAACAAGGATCACGGACTTACAAAATTAGCTAACAAGATAAAGAAAGGTAAATATCCTATATAACTAGCTACGAATTCAGGCAAACAAGAGAAAGAACATACCTGAATCCTTGCTCTAAAAAAGATACAAAAAAATAACAAGAATAGCGGTAAACCAGTAACTTCAAATAATAGAAGTAGAAAGAAGGGCTAACGACGACATTTATAACAAAAGGACATAAAAAAGGATCCTGAAAGATCCAATCAACCAATAGTAACGTACCTCAACAAAATAACTGAATAAATAAATACACAAACATGGATGAATGCAAACCCTCCATCACATCATCATACCAGAGAGTGCAAATAACAAACAACACTCATAAACAAGATATGCATGATGATAGGATGAAATAATGATAAATTAAATCCGTATGATCCTATACAGGACCTACAAGCCCAACCAGGTAGGAACTCATGGAAAGCCGCAACCGTTATAGCTCTCCTCCCTCGTATACCCCTCTTTTGGAAACCTACAAGCCCATATAAGCAGAGTCCATGGAAATCTACAATTCAAATACCATAACTCATAAGGTAAAAAATACTCTCATAAACATAAAATATCTTTGATGGGTCTATATCAGTATCAATGTTGATTACCTAACCTAGCCACAATCGGGACTAAATCCAAAATAAAATTAACATCTAGCTCATGGATGCAACCAAGTCTATTAATAACTTAACACAGTGATTATATATTTCCTTAGCCTTTTTATCATCAAAACTGGTAAAACATCTTGAAAATACTCATTTTAGGTTTACAATACTGAAGAGGCTCACAAGGAAATGCAAGGTTTTAAAATTACTAATAGTGGGATCTTGGCCATAAAATAGTAGAAACCAATGGATAAAACTAGCTTCATGATGATGATATGCCCAATCACAACAATATTACGACAAGTCCTGATAGCCCTGTATAGGCTCAGTATCTACAATAAGCATAACCAGTTAATTCGACGTACAAAACTCACGGACATTCCCAATAACCCAATATCTATGTTCTAGAATCAATCAAGATGACTTAGGGTAACATGATAATTATAATCGCACCAAAATCACCAATACATAACCAAGAAACATACTAAAGAAACAGACAGGGGTCATGGGTGCCAACTTATAAATTCCAACCAAAGGATGTCTAATTACTACAATTATTTCCCATATGGGTCAAGTCTAAGATCGTAATCCATAGCCTACTTATCCTCTAAAGACAAGCTCATAAATACTAGACAGAAGATGCCCGGACTGCTCCAAAACTCAAAAAGTGCACAAACAAGCTTGACTATCATCAAACTAGAAAAATAATAATCTATATGTTACTCGAGTACAGCAATACCCATAAGGCTATAAAAATAGTTGATACCAGAATATGGGTCAAAAATATACTACGGGCCCACAAACTCGAAACTCCAAACTCCAAACAAAAGGTATAAAAATATTTCCCATATTGTAGAAAACTCATACCCAATATTTGGAGCTAAGAAGAAAAAGAAATAAGCTTGAACAATGGATTAAAGTGAAGAACCAATATTCAGAATTTGGGTGAAATTTAAAGAAACTAGAGTGTAAACTTACCAAATATTGAAGAAATACCATTTCCATGTCACTCAATCTCACATGCAAAAACCCAATTATTTAAAATGGAAATTTTAGAGCTTGGGTAGTGAAAAGATTAAGAATAATGTGAGAAATTCGGGTTTTGGAGTTTAAACAGTGCCAGGCGACTGGCCTAGGAAAACGCGACCACTTGATTGTGAACATGCTCAATCATTAAGATGACTCACCATGAATGTGGTGCTTGTGGCACTAACAAGAAGAAAAATAAAAAGGGGTCAGTCCTAGTCGAGTCTCTGCGATGCGGTGGATCGACCGCAAATGTGGAGGCCAAACCAGCTGGGTTCACCATGAACGCAGCCAGGTCCCATAAACATGAAGGGACCTGGGACCTGCACTAGATGACAACAGGACAACTAAAACAAAACCTTTATCTCGATGCTTGGAATGCATTTGAAACCCTATAAACACAAACCAAATATGCTACCTACATGAAAATAAATTTCAGACTCAAGGGCGCAAACAAAACTCTGAACCGAGTCAATTCGATGAAATATTTACAAAAGTCAACACTTAGCCAAAATAACCAACTTTCCAACTAAGTACTCGAAATGAGCCTAGTTGTCCTGAAGCCCAAATGAACAACTCACCTAACCTAAACTCAACATTTCAGAGATGATGACATAGTCATATTTTCAATCCTAGAGTCTGACCATAAAATAATCACCCAAGCTCCACTTATGAACCATGAAGTACATAAAACATAAAAAATACCAAAAACTCAAAACCAAAGCCTCAGAACTCGAACCAAGAGTCAACATAGGCTAAATTCCAAATTTCGGACCCAATGAAACTATTGTAGTTAAATTCCGAGTTTGTTTAAACTGAATATTGACTAAAGTCACCTGAGAGCTGAACGATCAGTTTTAATAAGTCTCGAATTACTTAAGGAGAATATAGGGAAGCTCTAAGATGCAACAAAATGCGAAAATAACCAGAAGGTTCATTATAGATAAATATGTATCGATGAATGAGAAATACATATGAAATTCATCGAAAACAAGCAGTGTCACTAAATAAATCACAAGGTTACTCATGGTCATAACAAAAAAGGTTAATCTTGTCAATCCAACTAAAGCTGGTCAAAGGCATAAAATTAATTAATGAGGAAATCAAATGTAAATAGTCATACTTGAGCATATCATATTTGAGCATTTCTAGGCTACATAAGTATCTCAATTCAATGAGGAAATTAATTAATCAATAAATTCATAGACATTTGTGTTTTTTTTAAATATCGCATGCTTGACTCTAGTATCTGGGAGAATAAAAGTCACTTCACCTACACTAATACTCCAAAGTAGACTTTATTAATTTCTTTTCAAGAAAATAACATACAAGCACCTGAGACACTTGTAAGAGAGTCAAGAACCTCTACTTTCCTTAAAAGTGAAGAAAACAGTCAAGCTTGGGCCTTCCCTTTGCATAAATCTTTTGATTAAGCATGAAAAGTATGAACAATGACACCCATATTTCTATTTATAAAATCGGGTCCAAAATTGCCCCACAAAAGACAAATTCGAGGCATAAGGTTAAATCTGATATGGTTTTAAAAAATCATGTCATCATGTTTTGGGTATTTTCAATATAAAAGTTCATCTAAAATGGTGTAGAAATAGACCTTCAAACAAAAATATCAAATCAAGGTTTTCTTTGAAAATGTTCAAATTTACACTTTAAAATGAATAATTTTGATGTTAAAACTATAAAATAATCAATGGTTAATGAAGAAGAAATTATTATAAAGATTACCCAAGAGTTTTGCCTCTAAATCTATATTTGGAAATACCCTAATATGAGCTCGCAAGGTCCAACAATAGAAAATACAGGAACAAGGGTCACTATAGAAGTCACCGTTCACTAGACAATACACATCTACACGATCAAATGACCCTTACACAATCGCGACGAGGGAAGATCGATCCACTAAAATAAATAAACCACGTGATCGCGAAGGGACATTCATTCAGTTGTGATTCATCAAAACAGGAAACTATGATCACGATGAACACAATATAGTTGTAGCAGAATAGCAACATGAGAAAAACAAATCATAGAAACAAAGTTTATGAATGGACCCACAAGACTCATTTAAAATTCAGTGCATGTCATGCTAAATTTAATATTTTAGACTTAATAGAATCATCAAAATAGGAATCTGATGTCTCCTCAACCCGATATCTGCCAAGGAAAAAAGAAAATAGAAACTCTACTCAAAATGATAAAAATATTTGTAAGACCTTTGAAAAATCATACAAACCTTTTCTAGGCCATAAAAGACCTCTTGAATCTAATAAAATTAATGTAATTGGAATACAAGCATCCGATAAACAAATGTTGATAAATTTCAAGTTTTTGCCTTAAAACCAACTTTATCTCTTCTAATTCGACAAAATCACCATGAAAGGCTTAAAACTAACAATGAAGGCCCTTTTGAATCAAATTCCATATTACAAAGCTAACGAAACTGATAGAATTCCATTTTAAGACTCGAAACTTAAAATATTGACTAAAGTCTACTATTTAAAAGATTTCTAAAACTGAAAATTACAATTTTTTCCTTTGGTTTCGAAATCTACTACATGAATTGATCAAACATAACTTGGGAAAAATATTAGGAAGGTTAAAATAATAGTTTAATAAGAAATTTAAAAAATAACTTGCACGATTATTACACTTATAACTGATACATTCACCCTATTTACTACCCCATATTCTTCAAATCCAATTACTTCATCAACAATAAATAGTAGTGTTTTATATCATGTTGATATACACATAAGAAAATGGAGAGTGGAAAAAGTTAGTAAAATGAGATTTTATTATTTAAAGAGAGGTGTGGAGCTTTGGACTCAAATCTTATCTAAAGTTTGTTGATTTATATACTTTGTGAGTAGGCTATTATATCTTGGAGGGTTGTCATGACCCGATTTTGCAGATCATGATGGCACCTAATATACCACTAGTAGGAGAACCAAACCCCATAGTCCATAGAAAAAGCGGAGGACTACTGCATTAAATGCAGAAGAATATCAAAAGTCATATGAAAATAGTAAAGTTTTGTGGAATTAATAAAATGAAACAACCACCCAAAATCCGGTATCAATTTCAAATGAACCTCTAAGTACAAAATGATAAAACTAAAATAAATATAGTATCAATATGTCTCCGAAATATAATAGAGATCAATAAAACATAGTCTCAAGAGAAGAAGGAACAAGCTGGACGCCAAGCTCACCCTGAATCTTCGATTTGAATAGAATCCGAATGAATAGTGGTTTGTGTATCACGAACTGGAACCTGTACTCAGATCTGCACAAGTGCAAGTGTAGTATGAGTACAATTCATCGAAGCAACCCATACTCAGTAGGCTTCGAGGGCCCACTAAGCACATAACAATAATAAAAGCAGTAATTAACATAGTACAAGAAAAACGGGTCATAGAAACAAATAGGACAATACAGGAAACTAGCAACTCAAGTACGAAACAAGTGTCACATAGACTGATAGTGCTAACTAATCATATAACAGGATCACAGGTAATGAAAGAGAATGTACCCAACATTCTCGCAACAACTTATGTGAAATATAACTCAATAAATAATGGGAATCAAGAAAGATAGGAGAAAAACATGGTCAATAGACCGGTAACCTCAAGTGAAAGGATAATTGAGCGAATAAAAGTGTAAAGCACTAATTCCACATAACATGAAGCAGCAAGTAACCAATAATAATAGATAAGCAGTAATATGAATAATAAAGTAAAGAAATTAAATGCTGACAAGTCCCCCATAAGAAATGTAGCATACGCAAGAACATACTCACCCATATGCCCCCCATCAGACCTATAAGCATATTGAAGAAAACAAGTGTAGAAAAGTAACAAACACATGATCGTTATAGAACCTCACATCCCACTTTCAGAATCACAATCGGTACCTCGTGTCCCATAATAGTATTATCTCGCCGGCATCTAGTGCCTCATATCAGTGTTATCCCACCGATACACAGTGCCTCATATCAATTATATCATATCAGTAATATCCGCTAACCGTACTCGGAAAATTAAGGCGTTTAACGCCGAAGTATATGTATGTGTGGTAGTATCATATATGGTCATCAATAATCATTTTCATCTTGTCTCCATAATCACTAGTACCATGTGTGTCAAAAATTTGTACTCACTGTTGTACGATGACGGTCTCAAGTCCCAGCACTGTACTCACTATCGAAAGGAGTCGGTCTCAAGTTCCAAAATTTATTAGTAACAATAGTTATATATATAAGCCCCGGTGCTAGGAGGTGAAGCCTGGACTAAACCAAGTAAAAATAGTGTTACCGGGTGCTCGATACCATGTCGAGACTAAACCAGTAAAAGACGATTACTTATATTATTATTATTGCATTCTCATTTAGATCTTTGTACTGCCATAAAATTCTATCATTAAATCATCCGCTATGGATCTTTATCATCCATTTATCCACTAGCCATCAAGGCTCATAATCAGAAGGTGATACTACCCAGCCCCAATACACTCTCATTAGAGCCTTAGGCTTGGTCTCTCCGTGTCAGGAATGCACAGCATATCAACAACACATATGTATAACAACATATATAATCATGAGATATCCACATCCTATGCCCTGAACAGGTATCTATAATCACATACTAAGTCTCTGCCCATATCACTCGGATTCCAACATATCAATATCCACATAGAATGGACAAAAAAATGGTACTGGGGTGCTATACGACCTAGCAACCCAACCCAAGGATGCTATTTAGTACAATTATTAAAGTTATAAACCCATAGATAGCCCCACGGAGCCTACTTGTTGTCCGACGACAAAGCTTTGCAAACGTGCTCCAAATGATCTGAAACTTGCTCCAATGAATTCTATATATTAATACAAGTCTAAAGGTATACTTTATGCTAAGTTTCGGACTGGGCCTAAAATAAGCTTGCAGGGCCCGCTAGCTGAAACCGCAAACAAACTTCACCACGGGGTTTCCAACCCTGCCAGGAACCCATGCTCCAAATTTGAGCGCAATGCCAACGCGAGAAGGGCTTCAAATCAGCCGGATAGATTTGACCCAAAAGGGGTTAAAGGTTCAATCTTTACAATTATAACGTTCGAATTATGATGACTTACTGATCTTAGGAGCAATGTATAACCAATTAACGAAGAATTATACGATAATAATCGAGTTATGGGATGATTTGGTCAACTTCATGCTCTAGGCCATTAATGGAAGAATTGAAGAAAATAAGGAAGAAGAAGAGAAGAGACTTACCCAATTTCGTGTAGAAATCGATGGAGAACGTTGAGGAAAACTTACTTGGCTTTGGAATGGTGTTTGAGAAGGGTTTTTTCTTTGGAATGGAGGATAATTGTGTTTTTGGTTGAGAAAAAATGAAAAGGGTTTGTGCAGGAATTTATTTATACTGCCAGTCATATACTGAATTGCGACAACATGGCTCTTGGCCGCAATGTAAAGTTATGGAAATTAAGCCTTCGCGATCGCGTGAGGTTGGCTCATGATCCTGTAGTGCAAATTCTACTACATTACAAATGCGGAAGATTCCTCGTGATCACATGGGAAAAGTGGCTCAGTGAATCCCGAAGAGGAATTTTGCCTGCACTAGATGCAGGTTCTTGCTGTATTTTTAGAATTTTTGTCCGGGGGTTTGGGGATCAAACGACATCCAATTTTGACAAACCAAATATGCGTACAACATGGAAACGATATTTTGGACTTAAAGGAATTGATGAAACTGACATCTGAGGTTGTTTACTCAAAATGACCCCTCAAACCAAAAAGTCCAAAAATGCATTTTTCCGCTAACACCTCAAAATTTCAACGTTAAGTCCGAAAATTATACCAATACCTCACCTAGACTATAATTATCATTCCGGAGCTGCTGGAAGCGTCAGAATTCCAATTTGACACTCCAAACATCGAAACACCAATCAAGCTCCACTTTAGGCCATAAACTAAACTAGAATCTACAATTTCACATAACTTGCAAATGAAACCTCCAAAACACAATCTGAAGGTCAAACTTGACTTTGTTTGGTATTGCGGAGCTAACAGAACTATCGGAATTAACTTTTGAGATCATTTTGAAAGAAAGTTGACTTTGGTCAATTAGTACTTAGTTTTAGGCTCTTAAATAGGGAATTTAAGATATTTCTCGATTAAGTCGCCAATGATCCAAAATGTTGGTCCCAACAAGTCATAAATGACTTGGGAAAACTATTGAAATGCTCTAGAATGCAAAATGTTGAATATTTATCATAAATGACCATGAGGGTCATTACAACTTCCACTACTAAAAGGACTTTCGTCCCCGAAAGTCAAGTAAAAGCCATGAGAATACGGGGAAAGAATATACCTGATTTCTGAATAGCTGTGGATACTGCTTCTGCATCTCACTCTCGATCTCCCATGCAACTTCCTCGATCGAACAGTTACTCCACTACACCTTAACCACTGAAATCTCCCTGGATCTCAACTTTCTCACTTCCTTAGCCAAAATCTTCACTGGCTCCTCCACAAAGGATATGTTCTCATCACTCTGTACTGAATCCTCATGGATAACATATGACTTATCTAGCATATATCGCTGCAACATAGAAATATGGAATACCAAATGTATAGCTGACAACATAGGAGGTAGTGCCAACCTATAAGCAACATCACCAACCCTCTCTAATATCTCATATGGCCTGATATACCTGGGACTAAGTTTCCCACGCCGACTAAACCTCATCACGCCACACATAGGAGACATTCGCAAGAACACCTTATCACAAACTCCAAACTCCAAGGCACGAAGCCTACGGCCGGCATAGCTCTTTTGCCTACTTTGGGATGCTCTCAGCCTATCCTGAATCAATCGAACCTGATCCAATGAATCACGCAATAAGTCTGTAGACTGGACTCTTACCTCAAAACCATCAAACAATCCAATAGGTGATCTACACCCCCTACCATACAATGCCTCAAATGGTGCTATCTCAATGCTGGAGTGATAGCTATTATTATATGTGAACTCCGCCAAGGGTAGCTGTTGATCCCAAGCACCACCAAAATCTATCACACAAGCTCTTAACATATCTTAAACACCTGAATAGTCTACTCAGACTGACCGTCAGTCTACAGAAAAAGTTATGCTCAGATGCACCTCGGTACCCAAATCTCACTGAACTGCCCGCCAAAACTGTAAAGTGAACAGGGTGCCTCTATCAAAAATGATTAATACAGGAACACCATGTAATCTAACTACCTCACGAATGTATATTTAAGCCAAACGCTCAGCCTTATAAATGGAATGAGTAGGAATAAAGTGCGCTGACTTGGTTAGCCGGTCTACAATGACTCATACCGTATCAAAACCTCTGCTAGTATGTGGCAACCCAAAAACAAAGTCCATAGTCACCCACTCCCATTTTCAAGACGAGATAGGAAGTCTTTGCATCCAACCACCCGGTATCTGATGCTCATATTTAACCTGTTGACAGTTTAAACATTTAGAAATATACTCAGTATTGTCTTTCTTCATTCCACTCCACCAATATAACTGTCTTAGGTCACGATACATCTTGGCAACACTAGGATGAATAGAATACCTGGAACTATGAACCTCACGCAAAATCAACGACCCTAAATTACCAACCTGAGGTATACAAGTACGACCATCATATTGAAGAGTACCATCTGCATCAATAGAAGACAGACTGAATTCTCCCGCTAAAGCCTGATCACTAAACTCTCCTCCTCAAATTGTCATTGCTGGATCTGATCTAACAATAAAGACCTGGCCTCAACACAAGCCAATACACGCCTGGGGTCTGAAAGAACAAGCCTAACCAATTGGTTAGCCAACGACTAGACTTCTACTGCTAATGGCCTCTCGAAAACTGACAAGGTTGCTAGGCTACCCAAACTGGCCACCTTCCGACTCAAGGTATCTGCCACTATGTTCTCCTTGCCTGGGTGATATAGAATGGAAATATCATAGTCTTTCAGTAGTTTTATCCACTTGCGCTACCTAGAATTTAACTCCCTTTGACTCATAATACGCTAAAGACTACGATGTTCAGTAAAGATCTCACACTGAACCCCATACAAATAATGGCTCTAAATCTTAAACGTAAACACTACCGCTGCCAACTCTAAGTCATGAGTGGGATAGTTACGCTTATGCACCTTCAGCTGCCTCAAAGCATATGCAATAACTAGACCCTGCTACATCAAAACACATCCCAAACCGGCACCAGAAGCATCACAATACATAGAGAATCCTTGACCCTCCACTGGCAGTGTCAAAACTGGTGCTGAAGTCAATAAGTCCTTGAGCTTAGCGAAGCTCAACTCACAATCCTCAAACCATTGAAAGAAAACATCCTTCCTTGTTAACTTAGTCAAAGGTACTGTAATAGAAGAGAACCCCTCAACAAAACACCGATAGTATCTGGCCAAACCCATAAAACTGCTAATCTCAGAAACAGTAATCGGTCTTGGCCAATCTCTTACAGCCTGAATCTTTACTGGATCAACTTTAATTCCATCCTTGGGCACTACATGTTCCAAAAATGCAACGGACTCTAACCAAAACTCATACTTTGAGAACTTAGCATACAACTTATATGCTCTCAGTATCTGGAGAATCAATCTCAAGTACTGTTCATGATCTGACTCACTCTGCGAATACACTAATATATCATCTATAAACATAATCACGAACGAGTCTAAGTAGGGCTTAAGCACCCTATGCATCAAATCCATGAATGTTGCTGGGGAATTAGTCAGCCCAAAAGACATAACCAAAAATTCATACTGACTGTAGCGGGTCCTAAAAGATGTCTTAGGAATATCCTCTATACGAATACACAACTAATGATAACTAGACCTCAAATCAATTTTAGAGAACACCGCTACTCCCTAAAGTTGATCAAATAGGTCATCAATCCTCGGCATAGGATATTTATTTCTCATAGTAACTTTTTCAATAGCCGGTATTCAATACACATTCTCATCGTACCATCTTTGTTTTCACAAATAGAACTGGTACACCCCAAGGTGACACACTGGAATGAATAAAACCTTTATCTAATAGGTTCTGAAGCTGAATCTTCATCTCCCTTAATTCCACAGGAGCCATATGATAAGGAGTAATAGAAATGGGCTTAGTGCCCGGCTCTAAGTCAATGGAAAAATCAATGTCACGTTCTGGTTGTAGGCCTAGTAGGTCGGTCAGAAATACATCAAGAACCACAGATACAATAAGGA
>JBDJHY010000049.1:3065709-3077321 GCA_039654485.1 Withania somnifera | reverse complement strand
AGTTCTCTCTTTGATCAAGATCTTCCTTAGCAAGTGCCCCTGTGATTCGTCTCACCACACAAGAAAGATTAACATTAACCTTTAACTCCTCTTCCTTCTTTGGAGTGAATGCAATTCTCTTCATGAGGAAAACAAAGTTAACCCTCTCTTCCATGAATTCACAATCATCATCTAGGGGTTCTCCTTTATTTTCACTCTTTTGTTCCTCCTCATTTTTATTTTCTCCATAATCAAATTCATCTTCTATTTTATACCCATCATGAAATGCAACAATTGCTCTCTTATTTGGGCATTCACTAGCAATGTGTCCTCTTTCTTGACATTGAAAGCATTGGATAATAGAGGGCTAAGGAAAGTTAGATTTTTGAAAATTTCCCTCTTTTGGTCTATTATATATCCTTGCTTTGTAGTCCGCTTTGGCGGGGGTAGCTTGACCACTACCCTTGGACTCCGTAGGATTGGGTCCTTTCAACTTGTCGCCTCTTTTAATCTTTTCCCATGGAGTAGTTGATGACCTTTGTGAATGGTAGACCTTTATTTCTTTCATGTCTTTCTACTCCTTCAAAGCATATCAAAATACCGATTCTAAAGTATCATAGTGTTTAAGCTTCATGGGTCTTAACACTTCAAACCTCAAGTTTGTAATAAATCTCATCATTGTGCATTGGTTTGCTCTTCAAGATTGGATTTCAACCTCAAATTATCAAACTCATCATAATATTTTTCAAAACTCTTGGTTCCTTGCCGCAATATGTAAACCTTTTTTAGAAGCTCTTGATAGTAGTTGGGTAGCAAGTATTGCAATTCCATTATTGCAAGCAAATCTTGCCAATTAGGAATCATGTTGACATTATGAAGCTCTCTTTATATCTTCTTGGATTCCCACTAAGTAGATGTGTAGCCCTCAAATTGTGTAAGAGCATAGTAGGCCTTCCATGCATCCGATATATTATTAGTGAGAAAGATTCTCTCACTTTGTAGTTTCCACTCTATAAACTCCTCCGGATCTCTACTCCTTTTGAACTTTAGGAGTGTCATCTTAATGGTACTCAAGACACGGTCAAGCTCGTTTTGGTGTCCCATCCTATCTCCTTTATGCTCCCAAATCCTATCTCCTATATGTTCCCCTTGCCTATTCCCTCTAACTTCCCAATGAGGATCTCTTTTATGCTCATAGCTTTGGTTCTGACCAAAGCCTTGTCACCTCCCATCCTTAGGATCTCCTTAGGCTTATCTACCTCCTTGCCTCCATCCTTCATTAATATCAACCTCATGGTGTAATTCATTATACAAGGGGTTGTGGTTTTGGTAGTCTTGAAATGGGTTGTGCATGTGATTATGTTGAGGTGATATCATAGAACCATGTAAAGGAACAATGGATACATTTCTTTGGAGAAATGGACTTGGATAGTAATCATGTAGGATTGGGGTTTCTTGTAGAGGAATGAATAATTGTGGATTCGGACGTGGGTTTTCGGTGTGTGGATGTCTTGGAGTGTTGTGGTGTAGGAATGCGGGTTGTTGGTGGAAGTTTTATCTTTGAGTTAATATTGGTCGGTTATTTGTTGAAATTGGCCCGGAGATATGGTTGTAAATTTCTCCACACTCCCCTTTCCCTTCTCCCCGACTCACCTCTCGTGGTGAATCTTCTTTATCATTATCCTCCACTCTACTTATCCGTTCCTCCAAACCTCACATTCTTCCATTCATTTGTGTGAGTTGCTTCAGAATCTCCGTTAAGGAGTTTGCAAGAGCATTCGATTTTCACCTTCAAGATGTAACATTGTACCTACAAAAGTCAAAAAACTTGTTAGCAATAAAAGGCTCACCCACTCGTGTATGTGTTCTCTCCCTTACCTCTAAGAGTTTATCAAAAATTGCTTGTTGAACCTTCTTGCCCTTATTGATCAAAGATCCTCTAACCTTTGTGGTAGAGTCGATTCTTGTCGAATCACAAAGGACTTAAAGAAGACCACACTTGATCCAAGAATTAACAACAAAAGTATAAAGAAATAAAAAATCACAAGAATTGGTACGAAGAAATACGGATACAAGAATTAGTTCAACACTTTGTAGAAAGAATACTAAGTGTAGAATAGTTATAGAATTGAGATGATGTTCGAAATTGAAACTAAAGATTAGAGATTGAATTGAATTTAATTGAGATGTTACCAATGTTTTTAGGACTCATTTATGAGTTGTTTTTGAACCTCAATGACCGCCGTGTTGAAGGGTGAACCACCGTTTAAGGGCCGCCTCTGCTGTCCTTGGTAGTAGTAACTTGAGCAAAATATGGCTGCCGTCCAAAGAGGGCGGACCGCCTTCTTAAAGGGTGTTACAGTAGTCAAGGGTTGAGGCTCCGTCGTCTTGAGAAGATTGTGGAGGGGCTGGAATAGGGTGACCTTAGTCCCATGGCGGACTTCCGTCTTTGTGGGCGGTATGAGTTGGCGGACCTTAAATGACCACCGTCCCTAGTAGATTGCTTGGGAACTATGCAGGACACTTCAAATGGAAGAGTTTCCTTTAGTACCCCTCGGCCCATTTCTCAATTATGAAAATACTCAACTTCCAAATACTTTCTCAACCAATTACACCACCAAAACGGATCAAACACTACCAAATTGATGATCATGGATTACCAATAAGTATAAAATAGATTCTTCCTGGGTCGATGCCCAAGCGGTTAATGGGGACGGACTGTGAGAGCCAAAAAAGGATCTTTTGTGTATAATCCTACATAATCTCGAATGTTATCAGTTCCGGTACGTAGACCAAATAACACCAACAACAATCTATGAAGATCTTCAAGAACACTATGAACACTCAAAAATTCAAATCTCCAAAAAATCACCTCAGAATTGGATGAAACTTAATTTCTATATCCCTAATGTCTTGTAGAACTCAATTTTGAACTCTCAATTAATAAATTCCAAATTTTATGACGGAAATTTGGATCAAATGTACTTTTTGCTCATCTTCTTCACTTGAATGTTCAAATGAACATGAAGAACATTATGAACTTCAAATCTTCAAACCTATCCAAATAAACTCAAAATTGCATCACATTTTAACAACGAGTTCCTCAACTTATGGTGAACATTTTCCACCACTTCCAACTATGAATTCAACTCGAAATTGCACCAATCATTCCGACCTTGTTTCAAGCTTAAGAACAATGGTGTTCAAGCTTGAAACCTACTCAAATCTCCCTAAATTCGATTCCCACACTCCTTGAGATGTAAGAATCACGAATTTACACTTTTCAAACAACAATAAATATCGAATCTCTCCAAATCTAAGTTCGAAATTCATATCAATGATGAATTTCAACCAAAAACCAAATTTCAATACATACCTCAAATCAACTCCGAATTCAACAAAATTTGAGATACACGATCCTTGAAACTCAGCTTGAAGATTGAATCACTTTGTTTTTCCAAATCAATCCGAAATTGTAACAAATCTCGAAATTCCTCAAACTCAAAATTGGCAACAATGGTAGAGAATCCAATTCAACTCGGATTAGACTCAAATTTGATATAAATGATCTAAATTACGAGGAAACAATTTCTAGTAACAAAAATCAACAAATAATAAAAATTAGAGTGACTGCAATTTTTAATTTTTTTTTGAAATTTTAAGAATTTGAATTTTTTTGTAGTTTTTGATTTACAACCTAGGATTGTAATTTGATAAAATAAATTATGCTCCTAGGATCTGATACCAAATGATATCATCTGGGAAATGGATCGAGGTTCGAAGATGAAATACGTCGAAGGAACAAAATAAAAGACAAGATATGAGAAATTCAATACGAAAATTTACGTAATTAAATTTAATATCAAAAAAACTAACAACCATTTAATTCACCCATAAATAGAGGCCCGTTTGTTTGATCGTGAGTCAAACACTCTCCAAGAAATTAAGGATGCATCCACCTTAATCATTCGTTAACAAGTACGTGAACTACGAAATTCTAATTACCACTAAGAATTCCAACTAAATTATTACAATCTCAACTAAACTATGAAAAATCTGAAAATTGTCTTTCAATATCCAAAGTGAACTAACTCAACAATTCAAATGATGCTCTATTTATAGAGGTACAAGTCTTCTTATTACACTTAGGTCTAAAAGTTACCCAAAGTGATAAATAGGTCCTACAACTTTGGGTCCTTGCACATTAAGTCCCCAAAGCCTTCCAAACCCTCCAAAATGGTCCTTCAATGGCTTCCCATACATCCTTATGCCTCAATTATGCTTCAAGGTGATTGAATTTGTTGGAGATCCCAAGCTTGAATTCTAATGAAAGGTTGATATGTTGGGTGGCTTCTCAATATCATATCACTTTGTCTCCCCAATCATTGATCTACTTTAGAGGCTTAGCTTAGGTTGCCTTATTTTATTTTAGGTGTGGTTTCTTAGTAAATAAATTGAGTGAGAACCTTTAGCCTTCGTTGGGGTATTTCAGTATTTATTTGAATGTTCTGTTTTCTCAATTGAGATGTATTGTTTTCCTTCCTTTCCTTTTCTATGTTAGTGTTATACTGTGGGCCCAAGGATGAAATTATTGTGTACTGGATCCCTGTTTAGTCCTTGTATATGATTTGAAGGGTGGTTTTCCTTATTTTGATGCATATACATTTATACCTACATTTGTTTTGAGCTCCTCATTTATGCACGCATATACACTGATTATTGCATGGCTTGGAGGATAATGTATGGGTATTAATTTTAAAATGAGGCCTTGATTTACTGAATTGATTGATTTTAGGCCACAAAGGGGCGTATATTTTTTTTACTATATTTGGGAATGCTTTACTATCGATTTCTACCACTGAGATATTTTGTACCATCATTTCTTTTGATAGTAGATTCTTTAGGAAATAAATGACTTTTAGTTGAAACTGGATTTTAAGAGGAATTCTATCATTCTATACTCGGACAGAGAGTTACTTTTATTCAGTCATGGTTATGAAGGGAGACTCAATGTATTTCTGAGTAGCCTGTGGAAAACCAGACCTGGGGCTAGTTTTGGAGTTCTCTTTTGGTGCAATGGACACATACCTGCATTCTATCATTCCATATTGCATTACATTCTCTCTGTTGTCTTGTATTTGATTGGCTATTCCTATTTACCCATTACTGATTTTTATCCTCTTTTAGCTTTATATTTCCTTAGACTGCTAGTCCATTTTGATGGTAAGTATGCTCTAACTTGTTATTTATCGTATTAATTACTTTTTTTTAGCCCAGTCGGCTTATAATGCCTATTGGGTACCTGTTGTTTTGGTACTTATACTATACTTTTATATCTTTTATGGTGTAAATCCTAGTACAAATTATCCTTGTTGATCCAGATCATTCGGGAGCTGTCTACTCGGAGTTGTGGCGTTTCACGTTTTGTGGCTTATCCTTCTACTTTGTTTGGTTCAGTGTCTATATTTTATTTTTCTTGTACAGATTATTAGTGTTGATGTATGTATGTTGTATTTAGAAGCTCTTGTACTAGTAACATCATGCTTGGGATAAATTTTTATTGTATCTTTTGTCTATCCTTAATCCTCATGGGACCTGATTGTATATAGATAGTATATTTTCATGTATATCTAGTGCGAGTCCTGCTCTTATCTTTGTGGCTTGCCTGCTGGTGGGTTTTGGTAGGCGCCATCATGGTCTGTTTTTGGATCGTGACACTGGTTATGACTTTTTTAGTAATATGTTTCTTTCTTTCAATAATAAATATGAAAATCAATTGAGATTTTAAATTTAACAGATATTTTATTTTTTTATAATATAAAAAGTACAAAGAAATGATATTTTTTATATTTTATTTATAACAACTTTTAAATAGTAAATGTCACTATACATGTATAATAACATCGATATAGTAGTTATGAATTTTTGAACAAACGATGGAGAAATTTGATTGTATTGTTCGCTTCCCGACCAATGTCAAAATATAAATTTTTATTCAAAAGTATAAATATTTTTTGAAAATATTACCAAACACATTGGTCTCAATTATGTTGAAGTTGTTTCGAGGAAAGAGGAAAGTGTGGTGGCAACTACACAAACCTTTTTTATATATACAAAGAAAAAGAGAGTCAACGTTGCCGTCCAACTACTACCACCTAAACATTAACTTAGAAATAAGAAAAGCAAGAAACCAACTACATTCTTCTTTTCTCAAATCATCCTGCCCTCTCTATATATAATTATTGACAATACATGAAATTTTGGAGAAATCAAAACAGAAACAGACATGGGAAAGCTAAACTCAATTGTATTGCTTTGCTGCTCTATGACTATTGCCATATTATTGACAATTCCAGTGGCTCATTGCAATATTGCCCAAGGACCTAAAGCAGTCGAACAATGGTTCCAAAAGCTTCCCCACGAAAAACTAAAAATGACCAAACTTCACTTCTACTTTCACGATATAGTTGGTGGCAGAAATCCAACTGCAATACCAGTTGCCCAGGCCAATTCTACATCTCACTCGCCTACGGCATTTGGCCAGCTAGCGGTATTGGACGATCGATTGACAATAGGACCAGAAATCAATTCGACAACTGTTGGTCGAGCACAAGGAATTGTTGGCGCAGCCTCACTTGAGGAATTCAGTTTGTTGATGAGTCTAAATTTTGTGTTTACTAACGGAAAATACAATGGTAGTACACTTAGTCTCCTTGGCCGTAACACCATTTTGAATGAATACCGGGAGATGCCGATTGTTGGTGGTTCTGGTGTTTTCAGGCTAGCTCGAGGCATCGCCACGGCGAAAACACATACTTTGAGTAAGAATGGTGATGCTATTGTTGAATATAATGTTGTAGTATTGCATTACTGAGTTATATAGTATATGTCAAGCCGGCCATGAAATTGCTAATTGTATTTTGATTTCTGAACTTTTCTTATACGTACGTTCTTTTTCTTTTTCATTCTAATATTCGTCTAATTTGATAGCATGTTGAGTAAAAGTGTTTCATGATCGGGTAGAAATAAATATGTGTAATTGCCACAATAAGTTTTGTCTCCAAAAAATTATTACTATATACTTTTATAATTAAAACAACTTAATTTTTTTTTGTTACTCTTTAGTGAAATGATTTATAACGCACAAATATCTAAAAATTGTTTTAAATCACAAATCTGAAAGTCTTTAATTTTTTTAAAATATTAGTCCTATCAAACAAAGTCACGTAAATTTAGATTAAAGAAGTATAATTTTGTGAGATAGTACAGTAACCAAAGTTCAAAACGGTTCGCTGCGTACAAAATGTTGCAAGAAGTTTATTGCAAGAGGAAAAATAAATTATAGCGTATTGTTGACACATTCGAATATGAACATGCACAACATTGTCTCGTAAATTTTCAAATAAAGCATGTACTCTCTCAGAACTTTCGACATACAAAAGTAATCTTAGCTATGACATCATAGTTATAAGAACATGTATCTAAGGAGAAAAATAAGCTATTTAATAATGTTATTTTTTTAAATATAAAAATGTGTATTACAAAAAAAAAAATCAAAAACAAAAAGAGAAGCATAGAAAATGAAATATATGCCAAATAACAGTCTATCAATTATAACTTTTTGACAACATTCCACTATCATTTTGGCGCTCCTATATTCCGGATGTATCTTTCATCGTCATTATTTGAAAATGAAAAATCAAACTCCAAAAGGTGATTCTAAATTTTTACTTTTGCAGAAGTGCTCTCATTATGTGACCTCTACTGTGCTTTAATGTTTATTTGTAGTTTACATATGGTCCATGGTCAATTATAATAAAACAAGTCTACATATTATCATAGGATGTAAACAGACAATATTTTTGTACAATAAATATGCAACAGCTAGCTGCAGCCACTCTCTATATATAAACATGCATGATGACGAAGGAGATGAGATACACGCGATAAAAGTTAAAATAAATAATTAAAAATTTAATTAATTAAATTAATCTTTTAATCATGATTTAACTAATTAATAAATATGGTCTTATCAATTTAAAAACTCTATTCTTTCTCTCTTTTCTCCTCTTCATCCAAAACAATATTTGCTGTACAAAGAATTGAAAAAACAAAAATCATGGTGGCAGAAATAAAAATCGTGATTATGCATATATTTATTCTAACAAAATTATTATAATAACAGAATTGAGCATCATAATTAAAAAAAAAAACTAGTTATTAAAAATATTGAAGTGTCGTCATTCTTATTTATAACTAATACTAAAGGAAAACTATCTAACGATTAAAATGAAATTAAGAGAGTAACTCAACGAAAACTTGGAAAATAAGTAGGGAATAGGAAAATGTAGAAAAACGCAGGGAAAAAGAAAAGAAAGTTAAGAAGAGAGAGACGTTTTCAAAATATATTTATAGAAGAAATAGTTTTGTAGCTATAAGTGTGGAATTACTAAATATTTTAAAAGTAAATTTATTATTCGTTACTTGGTTAGAATCTGATTAATTAATCTTAACCATTTATTTTAACTCAAACATATTATTTTCAAGTAACTACTTGAAGTAAATGAAAACAATATAAATGGAGAGGAGCTTAATCCCACGATGAACTTAATTAAACTTGCTACTCGCTTCATTACGAAGTTCTTTTCATTCATACTATAAATAAAATTTTCATAATATTTATCATTTTAAGAAATTAAGACAGAATTAATTATTTATTTACACTTTTACCTTTAATAATAAATATAGAAAAATATTAATATAGTATAAAAAAATAAATATTAATTAAAAATCAGTAATAAATAAAAATAATTTATTTAAATTAGACTTTAATTAATATATTTTTTTAAAAAAAAATAATAATAACATTTATTTAGAAATCGAGTCACTAATTTATTACTAAACTTGCCGGATTATTATTATTATTACTAATCGAGTCACTAATTTATGTAGGACATTTATTATTACTAATCTCGTGGAATTGAAAAAGTATTCCTATTTTCTTAGTGGAATAAAAGTAGTTTTGCTTTACCAATAATACTTTAAATTTGCACCACGTGGGTTCGGTAAGCAGCTATTCTTCTACAATAACTTTTGACTTCACCAATTCCACACCTGTACCTCAGGAACTTAATTTACGTTGGTTCTAGAACTCCATTTGCCAAATTCTCATTAATGACTTTTCGAAATGTGCATATATTAATAAGCAACACAAAGAAAAGTAATGGATTAGTTGGTGGTAATGATCTTCGTTCGGATTTAAGTTCCATGTGAGTTGTAAAGATATTTGCTTGATACATAAACAATCGTTTTTGCTTAGTAAATTTATTTAGATATTTAAATTATTATTTCATTTAATTCAGCAACTAATACTTAATAAATATTATTATTAGATACTTTAATCTAAATTTTGAAAAAAAAAAAAACGCATGGTCTCAAATACCTATTATGTGGATACGTTAATTCATCTCTATCATATTAAAAGGACGAAAACCTTTAATAATGTTGATTGAATTCTTTGCTTTTATTAAAAGATCGTTTTGTAATTGTAAGAAATAAAATTATCATTTACTTATTATTTGTCTAAAAAAATTATTATTTAATTATTAACCTAGTGTTTAGAAAAAAATTGAAGAAATAGATACTATGTGTCCGTTTTGCTTGACTTATAACAACTTTTGACTTTTGGCTTATAAGTCAAAAATAATAAATCAGAAATCCTAACTTATGACTTTTGATTTATTTCAAGCATTTTAAGCCAAAAGTCATAAAATAGGATTCCTAGTTTAGGTATCAACTATTGTATGTTTTTTGGAAAAAAAAAAAACAAATAGAGTCACCTAAACACAACTTTCATATATCATTTTTTTGAAAATCAAATATAGAAATTATCTTTAAGGAGAAAAATAACATTTTATATTAATTTCCCCCTTTTGAAATATCGATGCTCGAAGTATATATCTTTTTCTAGAATATTATTGAATTTAATGTTAAATGGGTGTTTCTTCTTTCAAATTCTCTCTGTTATTGGTTGTCCAAGTTCTCTATATTTTATTTTTTATTCAGTTGAGTCACAATTGCTTGTTTAACTATTTTTAATCAGAATATGTATTTTTTTTTTGTATATCTAATTGTGTTTATTTTTATTTTTATTTTGAAAATTTATCTTGATCTATCAATAGACCTAAATATTTTATCCGTTTTTAATCTAAATGTGTTATTTACTTGTTTCAATAGTATATTTTTGTTCATAATTTTTCATAAACTCATCATAGTATATATTACTTTAAATATCTATATGTTTGTATATAAATCACAAAAAATGATTAAAAAAAAAAGAGGAGGAAAACCTTTAAAGATAATGACTCATCATGACAATCTACAAAAAACAAAAGATAATAAGAACTCAATAAAGACTATCACACTATCACCACTTTTATCATTAACGTCCTTCATATAGTATATTCCTCCTAAAGAATTATATAGAACGTCTCTTCAGGGATCTTGGAGAAGATAACAATAGATTAAAGTGCACATCCAGAAGGTTGTATTTTTTTGCGTATAATTCTTGAAAGGCTCAAAAAAGAGACTAATAATCTATTTATTAGTCGGTATTGAATGTATGAGATTAACTTTGACATTGTAGGTATTGAAAAAGAAAGGGACATGGAGTTGATGAAGAAAAAAAATGAACTAACAACTCCATAAATTATCAGACTCTGATGGTATACAATCAACCATAGTGGTATAGACCTTCACCTTGTAAGCCTTAAAAATACAGCAATTAAATAAATTAAATGGACAAGTTCAATCTTCACACACACATACACGCACGGACGCACACACGCATGCGCACACACACACACACATTAAATCAATTCATATATTATAAAGAATGTCATCATATATCATCCAGCTTGTGAGCCGTCTATAGTTGACCGATAGAATGTGCAGGTTCAATCTCCGAAATTGATAAATTATAAACTAAACTGATTCACATATTATAGACAACAACCCTCGTATATTATCCATCATTTAACCATTCTATTATTGACTAATAAAAATACATAGATATTTTACTTGAAAATGACTAAAAAGTCAAGCATTATAATATACCACTATGTCTAGAATCAATCACGTGAATTATATATACTAAAACATATATATACTACATAATCGACTATCTCAATATATAGCCAAGGTCCTCTATCGTTAAAAAAATATAAAATTAAATTAAAAAATAAAATAAAGAAGATTAACATCATCCAAGCATTCTAAAACAAGTTAATGCACATCACGTGTGAGTACAACGATTTGAAGACATGATCAAAATGGGTATTGACGAAGAACAATGGTCTTAAGACGTATAATAATTGAGAACAAGTAATATTTCTCAAACATCAATTTGTTTTGAAGATCTAACTCCCACAACTTTTGCTCCTCATTATAACCTTTTAGATCATGAGTTCAATTATTGTGTATACCAACACATGATGTGCCTAATTTTTCAAAATCAATGCTAATTAAATTTTATTTATTTATTTATTTTATATTTTTTATCCATTTGAGTCCTTGACTATATATTCTGGTAGTCAAGTATAGGAAATACAAATGTCCAAGTACATATATATATA
>JBDJHY010000049.1:3027313-3042818 GCA_039654485.1 Withania somnifera | reverse complement strand
TTGAGCTTCATATTATTATTTAAATCTTTGTACCTTTGATCTTGCACATTATTTCTGAGTTGTAATCATTTATTGTGAGTTGCAAAGAGTTGAGAAACATTAATATAGTTTCTAACTCTAAATGTGAAGGGTTGTTCTTGAGCCAAAAATCAAAAAAGTGTAAAAGTTCTCACTTGTCTTGAAAGTGATTGTAATTTGTGTGTTGATAGTGAAAAGTCTAGGTTGATAAGAACTTAGGTAGTGGATATAGGCAAAAGTTTGGCCGAACCACTCTAAACTCCTTGTGTTCATTCTTTCGGTTTTTTACTTTCTTGTCTTACTCGGAAAAAGTGTCAAAAAGCTACCACACTATTCAACCCCCCTCCCTTCTAGTGTGTTTGATCCGCTCTACAATCTAATCCAAATAAATTCAGTTCCACAAAGTTTTAAAATTTGCTTCTTTACAAGCTCTAGGGTAATAGTGGATATCGATTAACAGACACAAATTCCAGCAATATACACCTCGAAATAATCGGAAGAACAAGATTACCTACCTAATGATGAAAATCAAAAGTTTTTTTACTAATGTTTTGTACAGTTGATAGAGTGAGAAAGAATAGAATGAGTTGGGGTAAGAAGTAATGGAAGTTATTACTTGGGACTTGGGTTTATTTTTGGAAGTAGTTAGTGCACTTGGGTAGATGAAAAAGATTTTCAAGGGACCTAGATTGGTTTTTAAAAACTATTGACCCCTTCACCTTTTCCCACTTTTTCACCCTAACCTAAAAAATAATTGAAAAAGGAAATAAGTGTTTATGGAGAAAATAAAGTGTTTAGGGTGTGTACCTTACCAAATCTTCTCTTGCTAGTCTGATGCAAGCCGTATGGAGTTTTTTGTTTTGTAATTAAATAATTTATATCATGTTTTGGTGCTATTTTTAGGCCCATTTTGGGAAATTTGACTTTGTGATACGTGCGCCTACGAGGAGCTTAAATGAATTGTTTTTGTTTATTTTTAATTTTTATGAATTGACACATGAAGCATCATGCTTAAATTGATTTTGTAAATATATTTTGGTTTTATTTATTTTTGATTCAGGTTATTCTAAATTTTTGGTAGTATAACTTCTTATTTTGTTAATTTATCCTTGATGTTTCTTTGCCTAGGTTCTTTACTAAGTGTGTAATAGGAGTAACCATGGCCTTTTAATAGAGTCTAATTGATTGTTTCGTACTATTGCTAAAATTATTGCATGATGGCTTATTTGATTTGAACAATGATCTCCCTCCAAAATATTACGTTTAACCTCTTTGAAAAATGGGATGCTAATTGTTTCAAATAATCTTAAATGCATGTATTTTTGAATGACTTGTCAATTATCGAGCATAGATTGTGTAATAAATGTAATACTTGATTGGATTCAGAGTGTGTGAGTTTTTGTAGTGACTGTGCCATTGCGTGGTAAGGACACTGATATGATCATGCATTGCATTGCTATCTAGAAATTTCCCCATTAGTCTTTCATTTACAATTAGAAAGTTGCAAGGTTAAGGAAATGAGTTTAGGCCAAAACTTGAGCGAAAACCTCCTCAAAAGCCTAATCCAATTACCCAAGAGTAAGAAATCCCCGTTGATCTTATTTGAGTCTTACCCTTATTCTTTGATCAAAAAAATTACAAGCCATGAGCCCTTTTGAAGTCTGTTTATCTTTGAACCAACCTTTCTTGAAGAGCATACTAACTTAGGTTGGTAGTTGTTTTGTAAATGAGCCTTGTCTTTCCCTAGTATAATTTAGAGTCTTTGGTAGTTTTGAATCTATCCTTTTGAAAAAACAAAAACAAAATGAAAAAACAAATGAATATCCCCAAAAGATATGTTATTCGTAGAGATTTTATGCATTGTGTTAGTGGAATAAAAGAGGAAGACTATGTGAATAGGAAAAGGCTTCGTGCATGAATGATTCGGGCTAAATAGTGTAGAGAAGTAAAAAGGAGGAAGAGGTTGAAAGTTGGTGCACTTTAAAAAGGTATAGTCACTTGACCAAATTGTTTTACCTTTCCATGCCCTTTCCCGAAGTTAAAAGCTGAATAAAGTCCTTTGTGATACTCAATTTAGCACTTTTAAATGGTGGTGATCGAAAGTAAGGGCAAGCATATGATATGGTGTTGCAATGCTTGATCTTCTTTGTGAGCATAAGCATGATTGCTTACATCCCTTGGTATGCGTTTAATCTCAAGGTGACTGATGAAATGTTGTTTGTTTGTGAGGGCACATTTACTACATATAAGTTGCGAATGAAAAGTGTCCCTTTTTATGCATTTGACTCAAGGTGAGTGATGGAATGTTCTTTGAGTGCACATTTGCTACATATAGGTTGTGAATGAAGAACTGTTGATCGATACATGTAAACATGTCTATGATTTGATAGCATTCAATCATTTTCTGAAGCATTTAATGCATGAATTTATTGTTTGGTGATAGAGGTATCCCTTGTTTTGATTTATCTTGAAAGGGAAGAGAAAGTTATGGCCTCATGTTCGTAAGCTTGCATTGAGTACCATAGTCATTGATATTTTATCATTACACAGTTTACTTGAGGACAAGCAAAGGTTTAAGTTAAAGGTGTTGATGAGCCGTGAATTTATGTCTCAATTAGCATTAATTTCCTAGATTTTTCATGTTCTCAATACATTTAGATAGTATTTTTATGTTATTTTATTTTATTTCAAAGCACAAACAACTTGAGACCACAAAGAGAGCAAATTGTACAGAAAATAACTAAAAAGATGAAAAATCATTAAAGTCCAAAACATGAACTGCAAACTCAACATGTGGATGGCAAACATGCCACCGAAATGCATAAGTTGACAGAAGCTGACCCAAAGTGACAACTGAAATGCAATCTAAGCTCCAAGAAATATAGATCGCAAAACTTTCTGCAATGCAGAAGAGGGAATACAAAAGAGGACCTAAATTCTTGAAACTGAATAGAATCTTCTTATTTGCAGTCCATGAGTCACAACGGCCATCCATATACCTGTTTTGCGAGCTGATTTCGTCCACAGAACATAATTAGGTGGCACTTTTGTAAGTTTGTACTTCACTTTTGTGAGCTTGTAAAATATATTTTTAGGTTTTTGTACTATAGACAATCTTTTAATAGTGAGTACAATTGTAGAGATTTTTATCATTTTTTTCGAAAAAGTACACTTTTAATCATATTTTGAATAATTTTCATTTTCTTCTCAATTTAATTCAATTAGCAGTTGGGTGTTGAAATTTCTTGCTTAATTTGATTATTTGAATTTCTTATTATATTGATGAAGGAATTTATGGAATACCTACATGAGTTTGCTCTTGCTTACTTAGCCATGAGCGGCTAAAATTACTTAGTCATGGGTATGGAAAGATGGGGTGTAGGGTAGTTACTGGGTGTGGGTGTAACAAATACCATTTAGATTTGGCTCATCTTTCTTGGTTTGATATTTCATTGTGTGGGTGACATATGGTCAATAATTGCAAACATTGGTTTAGTTCTCTAGCTTTCATCTCGCTCGAGAGAGGAGAGAGGAGATGTGAAAATGGGTAAAATATTCAACAGAGATTTGGGTCTAAAACCCATCTAAGGACTATAGCCTGCGAGGGTACCGTCTATTTGAGTTGAAGATAGTTGTTTAGGATTGATACATCATGAGTTGGAGAGAATCATGGCAAAATTAATTGTGTTTCGAGAGAAAAATCTACTGATTATTTTTACTGATTATAATTAGTGATTTGTTTTATTTTTAAAATTATAAATTTTATACTTTGAAGGAGCTTTGATGTTAAATTTCATATATAAGTGATATGTATAAATAAATTTTGTTAACAATTTAGTATATAAATATTGATAAACAATGTATATAAACGTATATACAGTTTTAATACATAGTTATACATCATATATATATATATATATGTGTGTGTATGTGTTGATATATCATTTATACAATATCAATACATTACATAAGTATTTATATAATATTGATACAATATCAACACATTACATAACTATTTATACAATATATATACAGTATCAATACATTACATAACTATTTATAAAATATTGGTATGTTATATATACATGCAGCCATTTTTCTTGAATTTTTTTTTTGCCACATGTACATTATGTAAAAAGCGCTATTTGTTTATATTTAGAGGTTGTTCAGTAGTTGGTTATGTAAGTATTAATAATACATGTATTAGTTAGGCAGCTATTGGCAATGCAGGGTTTTTTGTTTGTTTTGTTTTTTAAAATTGTTAGTTATGCAGGTATTAATAATGCATATACATATTATTAATACACGTTTAGTTATATTGGATTAGTTTGTCATATTAAATTAAAAAATATTAGTTTGTCATATTAAATTAATAAATATTATATATTTTTTTTAAAAAAATTAAATATACTTTTACAATTATACAAGTATTTACTTGAAAGATAACAAGGGTAAAAATGTTATTTTAAATTTTTATGCATGTATTAAATATTCATGTATTACTTATTCCATCTTCTACTCGGCATAAAATAATACATCAAATTCCTCATAACTTATTTATGTATTAGTTATGCACCTACCAAATGTTGCATTAAATTTATACATGAATAACTTATTTCCTATCCATCTACCAAATGTTGCATAAGTTATGCATCCAGCTACCAGTAGTACAAATAATTCCTGTCATTCATCTTTGTAGAAGCAATATCGAAACAGTGCACTGCTATTACCCAAAAGAAAAAAGTTATATACACATTTGATAATACTTTGATGCATGAGATGACATACTGAACAAAGTGCATAATAATCGATTTGATCATTTACACATAGAAGATCTGTCCAACATTCAGCAGGCTCTCATGCGGTACATTGAAGATAACACTATTTTCCCTGCATATTTTCCTAAGGAATGCATATATATAGTCTATAGCAAGTTTCTTATAAAACCTGGATTCCCTTCTTGCTCTAATAACAGTGTTCCCAAGTATGTGTACAACCCCAGCATCTCTACAACTATTTAAGAATTCCAATTCATCAACTTCTGTCTGGCTGCTCTCATGGCCTGACGATGTCAATGTGTTGTTTCCCTGAGGATGACATCTGGCAGGGGCTATCGAATCCATTGATGAATAACTGAGTTCAAAATTTGCAGTTGATTAGTTCCCATTATAATCTCTTGAATGTTGTGTCTGTTGTCCATATAAGCTGTATTCATCAGAGTCAGAGCAACCATCCATCACGGAATCCAGCTGGACAAACGTAAAGAGATTATCGAAAAGCTTTTTTTCAAAGTCATCATCCTTCTTGTGGAGGTCTTTGTAACCACACCTTGCAACACAGCGGAACATGTGAAAATTCTTCGGTCCTATCCGTTTCACAAGGAATCTTTCATCTGAACTGTGTAAACGGGAAGGTACTTTACACAAACAAATACCACAACTGAGTGTATAGCAGGTAGGTTGGTAATGAAGTGAGAAAAGATGTGAGGTACCCCACTGGCTAGCTCAGTGTACACAAGTCCTATTCCTGGCACACGTACCAGTCCTAAACTGGGGCCAAGCCCAAGAATCCATGCCATGGATACCTTGCTGTGCATCTCAAATTCATATCGTTTCACTGTTCCATAATGCCATACATACATGATGAACAGAAAAGCTGCAGCAATCACAAGTGGAACCCAACCACCCTGGTCGAGCTTAAAAAGTACCGCCGAGAAGTAGGCACATTCAATCACCAGAGATGAGACAGTGAAGATAAGGACAACAACCCAACGGCAGTGCCAAACTAGTAACATTATCAAAGTCATGAGCAAAGTCGTCACTAGCATGACTATCACAACAGCTGTTCCTGTTCAAGAAATGCCATGTCAAGAAGTGAGTTTCCCGCTGAGGCTTTCATATGTTGTCAACAGTGATGAAGAAATCAATTACAAGCGAATAGGACTTATGAAAAAGATGAATATGGATGGATACATCTTCTGGTTTGATTTTGTTGGGAACAACTTTACAGATGTGCCACTTTCAAGGGCGGATCTATGTATAAAGGTGGGGTGCCACGGCACCTGGATATCTCGGTTGAAACTCTATTTATATGCATAAATGTATGGGAAAATGTGTAGAAGTTACTCTTAGCACCCAAAGAAACAATAGGGCACATAGTACCACAGGAACAAGTCGGGGTTTTATACTCGTGGGTGCAAGTTCAAACAAACCCTTCCACTCTTCTTTTTAAACTAATTTTAGCCTTTTATTGTTAAAAAATTGATACATTACTAGGATTAGAACCCTCGACCTCCACTAAATGGTAACACCTTGAACTTTTGGGCTAGGATTTGAATCGTTCTACGGATGTGGATAGACTCGATCCCGATATATTTTGATTGTACATAGGTACTAAGATCAATTCTTAAGTGGGGGAAGTGCATTGGATATGAATTAAGGTCATAAGAAATTACTAGTGAGAAATTAGAAGAAGAGAAGGGAATTTGAGAATTACTGTCTTTATTATTTCGTCGGGCTAATGGGTTTAAATAGTGTTATAGAGAATGTAAATAGGGAAGGAAAATATTACACAATATTTTAAGTCTAATTATACGGATTTCGGGATATTCACATATCTACACTATCTAATTATACAGATATTCTCATACTGATCATGATATCATATCTAATTATAGAAATATTCTCATATCTATATTATTATGATATCATATTTAACACTTCCCTCAAGTTGGAGTGTATAAGTCATATGCTCCTAGCAGCCATAAATATAGTCAATTCTGGATCTTCAAAGTGATTTTCTCAAAATATTCGCCAGTTGATTTGACAAAACTAGTAAAGATATATCAACACTGAATCTTCTCTCGAATGAAGTGACAATCTATCTCAAATGTGCTTCATTCTTTCATGAAACACGACATTAGAAGCGATATGTAGTGCAGCTTGGTTATCACAAATCAATTTCATCGATTCAATTCCTCCCATTTTCAATTATTGTAGAAGTTGTCTCAACTATATAAACTCACACGTAGCCAATGTCATAGCTTGATACTCCGACTCTGCTCTTGATCTACCCACGATATCTTGTTTTTTACTTTTCCAAGATATTAGATTACCTCCCATTACAACACAATAACCTGAAGTGGACCATGTATCAGAAGGGGATTCGTCCCAATCTGCGTCAGAATACCCAACAATGTGGGTGGGTCCCTTGTCTTCATACAATAAACCTTGTCCTGGAAAGCTTTTCATATATCATAAAATGCGAATCAGTACATCCCAATGACTGTCAGAAGGTGATTGCAGAAATTGGCTAATTACACAAACAACAAATGAGATGTCTGGTTGTGTAATAGTAAGGTAGTTGAGTTGGCCAACAAGTCTGATATCTACAAAGATCTTTTAGAGGTTCTCCATGTCCTAGAATAAGCTCAGTATTTGGATCCATAGGAATGTCCACATGTTTTCAATCCAACAGACCATCGTCTTTCAAAATGTCCAAGGCATATTTTCTATGTGTAATAACAATACCATTTGCAGACTGTGCCACTTCAATGCCTAGAAAGTATTCCAACTTGCCTAGATCCTTAGCCTGAAAGTGAAGATTTGAAAAATGTTGTTTGAGTTGAGAAAGACCTTCATGATCATCACCGGTAACAACAATATCATCAATATAAACAATTAAAAAGATACATTTGCCATGTGATGAATGCCTAGAAAACACGGAGTGATCAACTTATGTTCGAATCATTCCAAACTCTTGGACAACAGCTCAAAAACGACCAAACCATGCTCTAGGAGATTGCTTGAGACCATAAAAGGATCGGAAAAGTCTACATACTAGTCTAGACTCCCCCCCCCCCCAGAGAAACAAAATCAGGTGGTTGCTCCATATAAACTTCTTCAGCAAGTTCCCCGTAAAGGAATGCATTTTTTTATGTCTAGCCAGAAAAGGGGCCAATGATTCATAACTTCCATAGATATAAGAAGACCAATAGAAGCCCTCTTGGAAATCTGTGAGAAAGTATCTTCATAGTCAATGCCATAAATCTGTGTGTATCCCTGAAAACCAATCTTGCTTTGAGACAATCAATAGCTCCATCTGAACCTACCTTAATTGTGAATACCCAACGACAACCAATAGTAGTTTTACCTTTCAATAAAGGAACAAGCTCCCAACTACCACTATCATGCAAAACAGTCATTTCTTCAATCATAGCCTGACACCAACTTGGGTAAACCAATGCCTCTGCTAAAGTAGAACTTTAACAATGGTAAGGCAGTAATGAAGGGATGATTTGAGGTGACAAGCGATGATAGCTTAAATAAGTACAAATGGAAGATTGATTGGCAATTGTTCTAGTACTTTTGCGAAGAGCAATTGGAAGATCATCTAATGAGTGCTCGAACAGAGCAGGAGAAACTGTTAAAGTAGGTAATGAGTCACTAATAGTATTTTGTGTACCCTTTCTTGACATTTGTATTTGAGGGAGAGAGCTATGCTTAGGTCAGTTCCTTCAGTCAACTTTTTTGGTCTGCAGCGAGAAGTTTTCCTCTGCTGGAAAGCAATCCTTCACAAATATGAGAGCTTACTCCGTTGTTGTTGGTTTAGTAAGCTAAGCATTTCCTTCCTTCACGATTATGAAAGAGGAATGGATTGAGAGGAAGGCTCCAGGGTCTGAACAGGTACCTTCTCTCCAACAGAGGTTTCAATCAATGTTAAGTCTGACTATACCCGCAGTTGACTACTTATTGAAAGACCGAACAGGAAACGAAAAGTCGTACTACAAAAATGGTTAGAAATATTAATTGAATTAGCAGGCTCGGTAGGAAGCTGAGGTCGTCAAGAATAAACCTTATAAAAGAAGGTAAAGTTGGGGATAGAATAGTTGGAATCAAAAGGTATGGTCTTTAGATTTTTTGTATTAGGAGAAATATATGGAGAAGACTCGAAAAAGGTAACATTTTGTACTTATTAGTAAAGGGGCCAAAGCATTTTGTAACCTTTTTGTAGACGAGAATTACCCAAGAAAGACACATTTAAAAGTCTTATGCTGAAGCTTTGTCTTTTCTGGGGGTAAGGTTATTATAAACAAAACAGGTGCAACCAAACACACGTTGAGGAAGGGGAAATAAATTATGGTTTGGATAAAGGATTGAGTGTGGACTATTGACTGCAAATCAGAAAAAGGCATACGATTGATTAAATAACAAGTAGTAATAACGGCATCACCACAAAAACATAAAGGGACATGATTATGAATAAGCAATGTCCGAGCTGTTCCAATTAGATATCTAGTCTTACGCTCAAAAACTCCATTTTATTAAGAAGACAAGCACAATATGCCATGAGAAAACATAAAAGAAAAGAAAGGCAGAAAAATATCCTCGGGCATTATCACTGATTAACTTCTTAATGGTAGTACCAAATTGATTGAGAATTTCAGCATTAAATTTCTGAAAGAAAGAGAATAATTCAGATCTCTTTTTCATTAAGAATAGTTACGTGCACCGAGAATAGTCATCAATAAAAGTCACAAAATAATGAAAGCCGAAAAAAAAATGAGACAAATTGGACCCATATATCTGATGAACAATTTCAAACATAGAGGTGGCCCTATTATTGACACACTTTTGCAAAAAGGAACAAGTGTGCTTCCCAAGTTGACATGACTCACATTCTAACAAAGATAAACTGGGAATCATCTTTTTTAGTTTTAAGAAACTCGGATGACCTAGTTGATTATGGAGAAACTTAGAGGAAGTAGTGAAAGTGAAAGCAACATGTGGTTGTGGGGTGGATAACAGGTACAATCCTTGTGACTCATGCCCTTTTCCAATTATCTGTCATGTACTTCGGTCCTGCTGAAGAACAAAGTCATCAAGGAATAATACAACCTATTTCAGGTTTTTTGTTAATTTGCTAATGGAAATAAGATTATATGGACATTCGGGTGCCAAAAAAAATAATTTTAAAGGTATGGAATATAGAAGGTAAGCTATACCTATCCCTTTTACAACGGTCACTGATCCATTAGCCAAAGACCCAGTAGAGATGATAAAAGGGTAGTAAGAGTTAGTACTTTTGTTACTAAATATATGATCAGAAGCACTAGAATCAAGAATCCATTGTTCCTGAGATTGAAGACTGTGACATAAGCAAAGGAGTTACTAGGTTGCATTGTACAAGTAGCCAATGAAGTTCATGAATACTGCCTTAATGCTTTGTACTAAAGGTAGTCAATATAGCTCTCTCCAGTTAAAATAATAGATATATATGATCCATTCTTGAAATCAGGTGTAGGCAAAATACCACCTCCATTGTGAGCCACATTTGTTGTGTATCTAGGGTGGTCATTATTGGCTGTAGTTATGATTCATCACCAAAAAGATGTAGAACCTTGCAGATTTTTTTATTTTATTTTTTTTATTTCTACAGTTTGGTTTTGCAGAATCTACTTTTTTTAGAAAAAAAAAAAAGAAAATTAGAGCAAGAATGCTCTGATGCCATGTAAAATTAGGTCTTGGGCCTAACTCATACCCCTAAAACCTAGCTCAACGGGAAAAGGATTCTCCAAGCCTTATAAAGAGACCACACATCTTATTAACCACCAATGTAGGACGTTTTTCATTCTTCAACACCACACCTCACGCCCAGGACTGGAGATGGATATCTGGTGCATGGGCAATTTTTAATTTGGAGACCCAACATTGGGAGAGATGCGCCCAGCTCTGATACCATTAGAAATTAAAAGGAGAAGAGAAGAGAATTTGAGAATTACTGTCTCGATTATTTCCTCAAGCTAGTGCAATTAAATAGTGTTATAGAGAATGTATAAATAAGAAAAATATTACACAATATTCTAAGTCTAATTATGGGGATTTGGGGATATTTCCGTATCTGCACTATATAATTATAGAAATATTCTCATATCTACATTATCTAATAATGATATCATATCTAATTATAGAGATATTCTCGTATGTATATATTATGATATCATATTTAACAACCCTAGCACAAAGTTGAGTTACGAGTCTTCCTACCGATTATGTTTTCGTACAAGTTTTTATTATGATCGACTTCAAACAAGCATATCTCTTAGAATATAACGAGTTAAGTGACCCATTACCTACAAATTAAAGATTTTTGAATCTTCTTTCCAATGTAACCGACATTTGTTAATTCGAGTCCTGAGTAAAAGTTATGACCAACCAGAAGAAACTCAATTTGTCAGGTTACAACGAAAGACTCGAAGGTCCGTTGTTTGAGCCGTGGTAACTATTTTCCAGTTTCATTTTAAATGAGGGCATTATCTACTTAAGTCCCTTTGGAAACTATCTAAACGACATTAAAAATTCTTAGAAGGGTATAATCCATGAGAAACATCATTCAAATCCTTCTTATTCCTCTCCCAAACTCCTATGCTAGAAAATCTTAATAACTTAATTGGTTAGCTACATGAACTCCCACCTTGTTGATGAGAGTTCCAATTCCCCCTCCCATGCCCAAGTTCTCAAGTAGCGACAAAGCTAGGGTTTCCCATCAAAGGTTCTTCCTTATTTTTCTTCTCCAAGGTATGTGAGGTTGTCCAACATCATGAATTCCTTCAGTAATGTCCTTATGTTCATTTAAAATCCTTTTTTCATAATCTAGGGTTAGAACTACTCCCATCGTTCAATATTAGTCATCACATTCGGGCTTGACACGCCCATTAAGCATATATTATTGGTATGGTCATTTTACTTTTTTACCCTATTAATTGATATTTAGTATTAGGCCTTGAAAAAGGATTTCAGAATACACAATTAATGCTAAGGAAAAATATGAAAAAATTATCTTTTTTTGAGATATGAAAAGTGGCAAATGAAAATGAAAATCTAGTTTAGCAATAACTAATACTAAATGAAGGGTGTATATTCCTTAGTAAACTTAACGAGTTCTTCACATTGTCTATTGTATTCATGAAGACTCTTTGCTTTTGTTTTTATTAATGAGTCAAAATAGTGCATGAACTCTTTTAGTCCCTTGTTATGAACTTGAATGAATCACAAACCTTGCAAAACACGAAGTAATATGATCTCTTCTTGTTAGATGTTATAAAGTTTATAAATTTTTAATGGTATATCGTTTTGAAAGTATTAACTAGTGGAATTTCTATTTCATATATACCTTTTGGCTATTGTTTTCAACTGTGTATGTTAAACTACTTTTTAGAAAACCTCGCAAGTATCGTGACTTTATCTAAGGACGTGAATATTCCCACAACAGCTATGAGGTTCTTTGACGTTATTAATTCATGAATTTGCAAGTATGGTATAATGTTATCAATTTTTTATGAACATCTCATAAACCAAATGGGTGGTTGTTGGTTTAAATATGAACTAAACATGATTAATGTACATTTATGTGCCAAACTACTAGGATATGAATTCTAGTAAAATGGGTCAAAATGACTTAATGTAGGATTAAGAGAACTTGATGGTTACTCGAGAAGGTGTGAGTTGTAAGGGACTTATTACCTGAAACGACGTTTGTTGATGTAGGTATGGTTCGTTCCGTGAATTCGATGACTTTTCAAGTTCCTTCTATGAGGATGATCTAGCATGCCTTTCACGCTGCTATATACAGAACATACTAATCCGTACGACAAACATGGATTGGTGCCTAGTCAATCGGTGTTGATCGGACCAACATAGATCATGGTGTATTATGACATCTAATGTTGTTTACCCCTCCCAACTTTACATACCATCCATTCTATGTATTGACATAAATGATGCAGATTCATCTAGGTACGTTTGTGGCTCCACATATCATTAAGTTCTCCAAATTCGGCTATTTGTAAGCCTTCCATCTTATTTAGGTGGTATGATCCTAGAATGGAAATCTAAGATCGGATCAGGGGAAGAAAGAAGAAAATGAAAAATATACGAAATTCAACACTAATTTATGAATTGAAGTCCAACTCAACCAATCAACAATGAAAACAAATTGAAATCCACAAATGAGAGACATTATTGATTAACCAAGCAAAAATAGGTTAATACGAACAATTAAGGATTCATCCACCCTAACCACTCAACCTAAGCAATTGAAGATTCACCCCCTCTAATTACGTGTCTAAACTAAATCAGTACCAACTACAATTAAGAACCCTAATTAACTACTAAGAAGCTTCAAGCTTCAACGTTCACAAATCATCCAAAATTAGCAATGAGAAACCCCTAAGTGTTTTATTTATAGTCTAGGTATTATTACACACTTAGCTCCCAAAGTGGGCTTTGAAAACGTAACAAAATAAGCTCATTGGGCAGTCCACTTATCCCTTGTTATCATATATTCATGATTTAAAGTGGCTTTTTGCATATTATAGTTGAACGACAAGCGGTTCGCTGTCACCAGCAATGGTCTTGGGTGCCAATCACATCCAAGGTCTAGTCTCGGGTCGTGGCAAAGACTCATAAACCACTGAGCCAAAGTTGTTCCATGTTCACGAATGAAAAATAAATTATGTTTATTTTTAAAAAAAAATAATTAAATATAGCTTATGCAAAATGCAATATACGCTGTTCTCCAAAGCAATGTGCCACCCAGAACTTTCAAATCCTGGATCCGCCTTTGGCCACTTTCATTTTATTGTTGACCCATTAGATAGACCTCATCTTTATCTCGTCCAAATTAAAAGGAACGCAACCTAAATCGTAGACGACCGATTAACACGTGCTATTATTTAACTCTATTGAATGGGTTAATTTGTTGAACTCTAGACTTCATTTCATTAACAAACTTATAACTTCGGCATACATGTCAATGAAAGCACTAAGGAGAACTTCATTAACCTAGAATGACCTGATTAAGTACACCATATAGATAGGAAAATCAGCATGCATCTGTTCAAGTGCATGTAACTCTATCACCAAAAACAGATATAAACCACTAGTAAGGAGTAAGGTCTATAAAGCAAGACAAAAACGAAAATATGTTTATCAGTCGAGCAGTATCCCTTAGAAATTTAATCTTATTAAGACTTAAATCTATTTTTGCATGTTTTGAATTTTGTTAAAGAATGCATATAGATACTTTTATGTAGAATACACATAGGATAGGGATAAATATCTTTAGAGATAGTATGGCATATCTTCAGGGATAGTATGGCATATCTTCATGGATTCATAGAATATCCTTTTTGATTATTTTCTTAATTAGAAAAGTATTAAATGTATAGATACCTGTCAAATTATGGAATAGAAAATATGAAAGTTACTTCAATATCTTGCTTCATAACATGGTATCAGAGCCAAGTTTGAGTCTTTGCCAAAATTAGTTCATTTTCTCATCGAAATTGGTAGGCTGCCTTGCCGGACTTTTCGCTAGGGTGTAAAATGGCAATCACAACCTACCTAAGGAGAATCAACGAATAATTCTGGATTTTCTATGGATCGGGGTGTGCTGAAAGGCTTCATTGATTCGATTTGTTGGCTTGGATATCTCCAGATAGCTTCCAACACATTTTCTGTGTCTCCTTCATCATCAAATTACAGTACTTTCCAGGTTTCATTTGTCCTTTGTTCTACGTCAGAATTATTTTTTTGCTGGAATCATATTTGTTTCTCTGGTTCTTGGTTTTTTGGTCATTATTGTTTGGTGTCTAGTATCCCTTGGTGATTTTCTTGGTTGTTGTGCATAACATTTGGTTGGTCTCTCCTTATTTGCTGGTTGGTTGCAATAGTTTGTATCTCTAATCTTTTTAGATACACGTATTGGTTAAGTTCTTTGTTTAAAAAAAGGGAACTAACTACTGTAGACTTCTTTTTTTTGAAGATGACTTGTAACATGAGAAATCATTGTCCATCTTCCGAAAAGGTAATTCTACTCTCAGCCGAGGAATTTGTTAAAGTATCTCGATATCTGCACTTACCAAAAAAATCCACTCCTGTTAATGCTTCTTTAGAGTCCCATAAAACTTGTCTTATCACATCTTCTAATAAATGGGTAATCGATTCAGGTGCCAAAAATCACATGACTGGTATCCTAAACATTGTTTCAACCTTTAAACCGTATAAAGCACCTTCTCCAGGTATTGTAGCTGATGGACCAACTTGTACTAGTGTTGGATTTGGGACCATAAAACCAACTTCCTTTATTACCTTGTCGTTTGTACTAAATCTACCAAAATTAGCCTTTAATTTGATTTCTATCAGTAAAATTACCAGAGAGCTTAACTATTCGATCTCATTTTTTCCGAACCATTTCTCTTTCGTTAACTTGAAACAAATCGAGTTATTAGTAAAGGACATGTATATGATGATCTCTATATCCTTGATAAATGGGAGCCTCGGTATGTTGCCTGCTCTAGCATTATATTCCCATTTTAGGCACATTGTCGATTGGGACATCCTTCTCTACTCTAATGACCCTTAAGGTCATTTATGATAAATACGCAGTGTCTTGCATCCTAGGGCGTTTCGGTAGTTGCCCCAAGTCA
>JBDJHY010000049.1:3010605-3021213 GCA_039654485.1 Withania somnifera | reverse complement strand
TCTCCTGAAAAAATAAGAAACAAAATGTGGTATCCTGAGTACAGGGCTATGACCAAGTTTGCTTTTGAAATCACGTGGATATATCAGCTTCTCAAGAAAGTAGGTTTCGAGGTTTCTATGCCAGCCAAGCTATGGTGTGATAACCAAGCTGCACTTCATATTGCATCCAATCCAGTTTTTAATGAGAGAACTAAGCATATTGAGATTGATTGTCACTTTGTTCGTGAGAAAATCCAGCAAGGCTTAGATTCCTACAGGTTATATGAAAACTGGAGAACAGCTGGGGGCCATCTTTTCAAAGGCACTCAATAGAGTTAGAATTGATTATCTTTGTAACAAGTTGGGCATGATTAACATCTATGCTCCAACTTGAGGGGGAGTGTTACAAAATAATACTAATTAGAAAGTAAGTATTCAGGTGATTAATTATAGGGATTGATTGTATGTATTTTTTTAATTTAGATTTTCCTTGTATAGGCTATGTGATGTATATAAATACAAGGCTATGTAATGTATATAAATACAAATGCCTAGATGAATAATATGCAAGAATTAATTCCTTATTCTTCTTTTCTCTATATTGTTTATATGATTGATAATACTCATGGAGGAATCAATGCTAAGTTGGAGGTTTGGAGACAGGCTATAGAGTCTAAGGGGTTCTGGTTGAGATAGAGTGTAAGTTTAGTGAGGCAATGCTTGAGGCTGAGGTGGTAATGAAGCTAGATAGTCAGGTCTTTCAGAAGAAAGATAGTTTTAAGTACCTTGGGTCTATGATCCTTAGAAACGGAGAGATTGATGAGGATGTCATTCACCGTATTGGTGCAGGGTTGATGAAGTGGGAATTGGGAGTCTTATGTTATAAGAGGGTGCCCCCTAACTTAAAGGTAAGTTCTATAGGATGACTGTTAGACCTTTTATGTTGTATGGTGCAGAGTATTGGCCTGTGAAGAACTTTCACATCCAAAAGATGAAAGTGACAGAGATGAGGATATTGAGATGGGGATATTGAGATGGATGTGTAGAGTTACTAGGAGTGATAGAAATATGAATGAGGTTATTCGTGATAAGGTGGGGGTACGTTTGGTGGAAGACAAAATGCGAGAACCAAGGTTGGAGATGGTTCGGACATGGTTCGGACATGTGATGAGGAGGGGCTCCGATGCTTCAATGCGCAGATTAGGAGGGGATTAGACATGACATGGAACAATTATAGCTTACTGAGGACATGACCTTAGATAGGAAGTTATGGAAGACGAGAATTAGTGTGGTGGATTAGTAGGTAGGAGTGAGTTCTTGATAGTAAGGAGGTGTGCGTTGCTTTGTTTTTGTGCTAGTAGTAGTGTAGTGCTATTCTTGTAGTTTCTTATCCATGGAGTTGTATTGATGTTTGTTGTATCGGGTTGATTGTTGTGTTATTCTGCGGTTGCGTTATCATTCAGTTACTATATATATTATTTATTGTTGTATTAGACTGTGGTTTTGTCGTGAGTCGGGGGGTCTGTTGGAAATAGCCTCTCTACCTCACCTCTAAGGTAGTGGTATGGATTGCGTACACTTTACCCTCCCTAGAACCTACTTTGTGAGAATTTACTGGGTATTTTGTTGTTGATGGTTTGACATCGTCATCATTGTATCATCTTCGCCATCCATCTTCGCTGTCGATGTAGGGTTCATACTGGAACTTCTCTCTTTCACCCCCGTCGAGAAAACAGGGTTTTCGAGAAGCTCTCTCTTCTCTTCATCTTCAAAAGCGGGGGGTTCATTCACTAAAAAATATTGATCTTCTGCAGCGTGTCCTCTACTAAGCTTCTCAATACTGTCTACCGGTGCTGCCGATTGGGTTCGGCACCTTCGTCATTGGTCTTTTTCTCCGGCAAATTCTTCTCAGCCCAAAGATCTTCATATGATCTTTCTCTCTCTACTGCAATAGACAGCTCTCTACTGTAAAAGACTTCTTTTGGTGCCGGCGACCCCGTCTCTTCGGTGACAGTGCGGGCGGTCTGGTGAGTACCAGATCTGCTCATCAAGGAACAGAAAGGAACGGAACAGACCAGGAAACTCTGGCAAGTCTCGAAGACTTCCAGCAAACACCGACGACATCCAAAATTCAGGTTTTGTCATATTACATAATTGCTGCACAACAGGTTCCATCATTGGTCTATTTCATCTATTGTAATCGTATATAATCCATATTCTTAATAATCTGGTCATTTGTTGCTATATTTGATTGCATAATACTCATTCTTGAATATTAGTAGGAACAGTCGCATCTTTTTCTACTATTATCAGGATGCCTTTTTAATCCCTGTCTTTTACATATCTACTGTGAATTCTATCCTCCTGTAGTTCTTGCGGTAATTTTTTTCTCTTGGTTATTGTTGCCTGGGTTTAGTTACCTAGCTATACTTACTAAGTGTTTGTCTCATGTATCTTGTTTGGATTTTTTGTACTGTTAGTTGTTTTTTTATACTTTAGCTATACTGTTATTTAGTTTGCTATTCTTTTGATAGCTTTGATAGATGATGGTAGGATTGGGTCATGTAAGCGATCAGTGTCCGATTTGGGGTCGGGGTTGGGGGCGGGGCCGAGGGGTAGGTAGGGCGGGGTGGGAAAGGAACCTGTAGGTCGAGGATGGGGTCTTGGAACATAGGTACTTTACAAGGAAAGTCTATAGAACTAGTAAAGATTCTTAGGAAGAGGAGGATTAATATAGCTTGTGTGCAGGAGACCGAATAGGTAGGTACTAAGGTGAGGGATGTGGACGGGTATAAGTTGTGGTACTCAGGTGGTGTGACGAATAGGAATAGGGTAGGTATTTTAGTAGATGATGAGCTTAGAGAGAACATAGTAGAGGATTTAGTAAGGTCAACGATAGGTTGATGGCTATTAAGTTGGTCATTGAGGGGTCGAGTTTGAATATTATTAGTGCTTACGCGCTGCAAGCAGGCTTGGACGAAGGGACAAAAAGAGCTTTTGGGAAGTTTTGAATGAGGTGGTGAGGGTGTGCCCACTACCGAAAGCTTTTTATTGGAGGAGATTTCAATGGGCACATTGGGTCTTTTTTGAGGTGTTATATTGATGTGTATGGAGGCTTTGGTTCTGGAGAGAGGAATGAAGGAGGAGCTTCTCTTTTAGGTTTTACTAGAGCCTTTGTGCTGATGGTAGCATATTCGAGCTTCCCTAAGAAGAAGGAGCACTTGGTTACCTTAGTTCGGTGGTCAAGACTCAAATAGACTTTTTTCTCTCCTTAAGGAAGGGGATTCTTGTCTTTGTAGAGATTATGAGGTTATTCCTTATGAGAATCTTTCGACTCAACATAAGCTTTTGGTGATAGATTTGAAGATCAAGAAGAAAACGGTGAATAAGGTCGTGGTTGATCGCCCGAGGATCAAATAGGTTAGCTTGACTATGGCCAATGCCTTGGTGATCGGAGAGAAGTTGATACATAAAGGGGCTCAGGGGAGTAGTAGATGTGGACAATATGTGGATGTGGACAATATGTGGGGGAAGACTGCCAGCTGTATGAGGGATACGACTAGAGAGGTGTTGTGGGTTTTGAAAGGTCGATCTGGCAGATGTCTGGGGAACTGATGGTGGAATGGAGAAGTACAAGGGAAGGTGGAAACTAAGAAGGAAGCCTTACAAAGTTGATGGAGAGTGCGATCGAAGAGGAAAAACGGATGAATAGGGAGGAATACAAGATGGCAAGGAAGGAGGTGAATTTTAGAAGTTACGTCGGCTAAAATACCAGCGTCAGAAAGATTGTGCGCGAAATTAGAGGATAAAGGTGGGGATAAGAAGTTATTCAGGCTTGATAGGTCAAGGGAATTAAGGGCTCGTGATTTGGATCAAGTGAAGTGCTTCAAGAGTGAGGACGGCAAAGTTTTGGTTGAGGAGGTCGTCATAATGAGGAGATAGAAATCATACTTCTATAAGCTCTTGAACGAAGTAGGGGACAAAGGCTTTGTGCTAGGTGACTTGAAGCACCCAGAGAGGTATCATGATCATGGTTATTTTAGGCTTATAAAGGTTGAGGAGTTAAAGTATGCTATTCGTAGAATTCGTAGTGGTAGAGCGATTGGGTCAGATGAGATTCCGGTAGATATTTGGAATAATGCAGGTGGGACAGGGATGGAATGACTGATTGGGTTGTTTAATGTCATTTTCAGGATGACAAGGATGCTGGGAGATTATAGATGGAGTATGATGATTTCTTTATACAAGAACAAGGATGACATTCAAAATTGCAACAACTATAGGAGAATCAAGTAGTTAAGTCATACGATGAAGGTTTTGAAAAAGTAGTGGAGTTGAGGTTGAGGAAGATTATAACTATCTTCGGGAATTAGTTTGGTTTCGTGTTAGGGCGCTCGACTACTGAAGTTATTCACCTTGTAAAGAGACTAGTGAGCAGTATAGAGAAAGGAAGAAGGACTTACACATGATATTCATCGATCTCAAGAAGGCTTATTACAAAGTTCCCAAGGAGGTTCTTTGGAGGTGCTTGGAGGCAGAGGTGATCTTATGGCGTACACTCGGTCGATTAAGGATATGTATGATGGAGCCAAGAATCGTGTAAGAACTGTGGGAGGAGACTTAGAGCACTTTCCCGTATTGATGGGATTGCATCAGGGATCGACCCTTAGCCCGTTCTTATTCTCCTTGGTGATGGATGGATTGACATAGAGCATTAACGACAAGGTATCTTGGTCCATGTTATTTGCAGATGATGTAGTTTTGATTGATGAAACCTGCAGAGGAGTTAATGCTAAGTTGGAGCTTTGGAGACAACCCTTGAGTCTAAAGGTTTTAGGTTAAACAGAATCAAAACGGGATATTTGGAGTGCAAGTTCAATGATGTTGCATATGAGGAGGACGTGGCAGTGAAGCTTGACACGCAGGTTATTCCTAAGAAAGATAGTTTCAAGTATTTTGGTCCTATGATCCAAAGGAATGGAGAGGTTGATGAGAATGTCAACTCACCGTCTTGGTGCAGCGTGGATGAAATGGAGGCTTGCTTTTGGAGTCTTGTTTGGTAAGAAAGTGTCTCCTAAACTTAAAGGCAAGTTCTACAGAATATCAATTAGACCTACTATGTTGTATGAGGTGGAGTGTTGGACGGTCAAAAATTTTCACATCCAAAAGATGAAAGTGACAGAGATAAGAATATTGTGATGAATATACAGATTTACGAGAAGTGATAGGATCTGGAATGAAGTGATTAGAGATAAGGTAGGAGAAATGATACGAGCGACATTGAGATGGTTCGGGCATGTGAGAAGGAGGGACACGGATGCCCTAGTACCTATCATAAATAACATGAATCTTTTTTTTTTCTAGGGAAATGGAACACTGAAAGAGTCAGCAACCACTTTTTGTTTGAATGTTAAGCGACTTTACTGCTCCAGAACCAATATACAAAGTCATGTCACCAAAGTCAATATTATTGTCAAATCAGCTAGAAAAAACTTCCACAATGACTTACTGTAATTATGACTATATAAAGATTTTCAATTCATGAGTGTTACTACTGAAGAAGAAGCCAAAATCAAACACATCAACAAATAACAAAAAAAATGAAGATGGCAGTGGCTTTGTCTCAACTACTCCAAAACCACATCCAGAAGGAGGAGGATAAAAGGAAAACCATAGGCAAAGGCAAGAAAATTTATAAATATATTACCAAAGTTAAAAATTAATTGTTGGCAAAGAGATTACAATCTGTTTATCCATTTCTACTTCACATAAAAAGTGGTATAAAGGCTTCAAACTAATGCACATTTTTCTTCTAAAGTGCAGAGATATGGCACCTGAACCTAACTCAACCCCAAAAGCTAACTCATGAAGGAAGGATTGCGCAAGTCCATTCAGTCCATTCCCTAACCAATGGGGATTTTCGCTCCACTCCAACATAAAGCTTCAAACTTTTCAACTATTTGATCAGCGAGCTCTATGCAATAGACGAAGAAAGCAGTTGTATTTAAAATCATCAAAGAGATTCTACAAAATAAAATACCGATAAGGAGGAGGAGGAGGGACCACTGCACATTTTACTCCAATTTTGGATCTTAAAGCTTCAAAATTTACATATTTGAATAGAAAAATCTCTAGAATACACAAAGAAAGCAGTTGGAAAAGTAATGACAAACTAAATCATTAAAACTAACGTGTAAGATTCAATTTTCGCCAGAACAAACAGAATGTGCAAAAGAAAATAAAATATAGTGATTTTCAAGTGAGAAACCATTTTAGAAACATGTGATTAGTTATGCACCAAAATCGTTTGTTGTTTCTTCAAAATGAAAAAAAGTAACTAACCATGGCGTACGTTAGGTATTAACAAACAAAAGTCCCTTCATATATGACAAGTTTCTTCACCAAATTGCACAACATAAAATATCAAACCTTAAATAGAAAGAGATCTCTTAACAATCTACAAGTGTGAAAAAGAATCAGACTTTAATTTTCAAGCAGAATTGCCAAATCAGAATGAAAATTAAAGTTCCATACCAAATAGAATAGGAAATAAGACAATTGACCCCAATTTATATAATACCAATGTACCAAATAAATTGAATTTTATAAGAAGAAAAAAGAGAACACAAAGATTGCAACAGTATGATTTGACTATTTAGTACAAATGAAAAGCGCAAGTATTACAGAATAGAGTTAGAAGTAACGTTGTATCCATTGACACTTACTGAAGTGTAAAAATTATTTGACGAATTGTTAAAAAGCTAGCTAATTAGGATAAATAAAAAATTTAAAAATAAAGTAAGAAGAAGGGGACAAGAACTACAGGATAAGGAATGGAGCAAATATTTAGGAGCACTCACATAAATAAAATAGCCATTTCTAAAGTTTAAAAAAGAGTCCAACGAAAAAATGGTTCCTATTTCTTTTTTATTTACTTGTGAAAAATTGAATAATATTAAAAGTACTAACTAAAACTATCTTAACTATTTTTTGTCTTACAATGCCCAAGCGACTTATTCATAGGACGCCATTTAGCTTAATGTGGAGGTTTTATCCTCTCCTATTAATGATATATAGATTAGCAAACAATATCAATGATACATGATCAGGGTATTTAGGAATTTATGAACATGTTTCCAAGCCACTACGTTCCGCCCATATTCAAAGATTCTGTCCCACCCAACACATGTAAAATGAATCCTTATAGCTTGTTAAATGTTAGTAATAATAAATAGGATACAGACCAGCCTCAGTGATAGCATTCAAGTCTAGTTACATGGAAAAGAAAGCATTTGTGTCTAATAATCACTAGAAAGAAAAAATGGGATGTTAAATGCCATTGACTCAATTATCATACCTATAAGGGTCGTTACCTAACTCATACTACCAATCATCAAAAGCCAACTTTCAAGGAACAAGGCACACTAAGTAATATCAACAAACAACATACCCAGTAATTTCCCACCAAGTGGGTCTGGGGAGGATAAAGTGACCCCCAGCTCACGACACACACCACAGTCTAGTACAACAATAAACAATATAAAGTTTTGGAAATGACAAGTAAATAACAAAAATAGCGCCACGTAGAAAATAACACAACAATCAATCGAAACAACAAAGACAGGACACTACCCTACTACTAGCACGAGAAACACCCTACCAGCAGGAACTCACACCTACCCCCTAATCTACCACCCTAATACGCATCTTCCACAACTTCTTATCCTGGATCATGTCCTCGATAAACTGTAACAACTTCATATCATGTCTAATCACCCCCTTCCAATACTTCTTCGGTCTACCTCTACCTAGCTTGAAACCATCCAGTGACACCCTCTAAGCCATAAATTATAAATTCCGGGGCCCAAACCACGGCTGAAGACTCACCCAATTTTCCACTACAAGGGATAAGGTTCACTCTTTAGCTTCAATAGGTAAGTGGTGCATGGTTTACGAATTCTGGATTTGTAAAAGATCATTAAAAAAGAAATTGGTTAAGTACCTACAGGAAAAAGAAAGTCTCAGATTCTCCTCTATCACCACTCTTCTGACTCAATCTTGCTCGCAATAAGACCTTCTTGACATCTCACTTATTATCTCACACTTCATTTCCCTTATATCTCCTCTCCAATGAGTATGTTATCTAACTCAGAGAAAGTGGTAACAGGCTATTTTGCAGCATACTGAATGTGAACTGTGCCAAAGATACTCCAATCTGCACTCAGAGATCAGAGATATATTGAAAGTTATGACCTTTTAGGCCCACACAATGTTAATCCGCTTTATCACGATTGAGAAGAAAAACATCACTTTTGAGACTATCAAGGTTCAAGAGCAAGAAATACCTGGAATAGATCGATAGAATGCATCAACAACATGATCTGTATTTTGCATGAGATATGCTGCTTGTCCAGAATAAGCTAACAGAAGACTAGGGAAAACGATAACGGTGAAAGCAAGCTGTATTGCTGACACTGGAAAATGAGCAAGATCAGCAAAAAGTGCCTCTGTTCCTGAAATAACCAGCCAAACAATTATAAGTAGGAGCACACACTCATCACATTGTGCTTTAATGAAGTATTGACAAATAACATAGAAAGAGGTGTTTGAAAAGAGGGAAAAGGGCAAAGAAAAAAACCTGTAATACTGAGCATGATCCCTCCCAGCGATGTCCAACCATCTTTCTTCCCCCTTCTAAAATAACGATATATGTAGACAGGAGAAAAAACCCGCAAAACAGAGCTATCATATTTCCAGATGTTAAAGATACCAATACCTCCTACTAAAAGAAACCAAAGCAGCACAATTGGAGCAAACAGCCAACCCACTCTGTCTGTGCCATAATGTTGTAAGCTAAACAAGCCAACTAATATAATGACAGCAACAACCACAACTACATCTGCAACAATGAGCACAAAAATGAATTTCTTTGTGTGTCATAAATAACTGAAAGAGATGCAATTAAACAAGCTGTAATTAACAAATACATCACAGATAGGTATTTGGAAGGTCGTGTAGTACCATTACTCATCGTTGGATGGTCCACCTTGATCCCACCAGAAGCCGAAAGAACTGAGAAAAATACTCTGCATCAATACTTTGTTGCAAAATAGAAGTGCGCTTTTCTTTGACAAATAAAAGATCTTTTAGTTGATTATTACACCAAACAAGTGTCGTCCCATACATAAATTATGACATGAACTTCCAAAATTCCATCCAACTAATTCGAAAACAACAACATTTATACCTCAGTCCTGAACAAGTTCGGGTAGCTATATGAATCCCCATTTCTTCATTTAAGCTCATATTATATCCTCATCATGCTAACAAAAAAGTACGTTAACAATGACAATAATAATACAAGTTCTCTAACAATTCTATAATCTATCCTCAACTAATTCAACAAAAAGGAGTTCTATCATCACCCAAAATACAAATGAAGTAAAAAAAATCTCAAAAACACATAACAAAGGCTGCTTTATTTCTCAATGTACGAACTTGCCACAGCATTTTGGCACTGTTATAGAGGAAACGTACTACAACAACAACAACATATCCAATATATTTCCACAAAGTGAGGTCGGGAGAGATAGAAAGATTGTTTCCGAAAGACGCTCGGCTCAAGATAAATACAGTCCAGATAACAATCCAAACAACATAATATAAAAATAGACTTACCCCAAAGAATATGAGCACCGGGCACTACAAGCAAAGCCTTATCACTCCTAGCACAGAAGACAAAAACAAAGTCAACCTACCAACTAACAAGCACGAACTTTATCATGCTAACCTTCTACCCTAATACGAATTCTCCAAGTTTTCCTATCTAGACCCATATCTTCGGTAAGTTGTAACTGCTCCATGTCATGTCGAATTACTGATGAGTGGCCTAAAAGTCACTCATTACATCTAAACGCATAGTTAAATTGCTTGTTTTCATCATCATTATGTCAAATTCTGACGTTAGTTTGGTTTATATTTTCAGGTAAATACCTGATTTTGGAGAAACCAAGCAGACTGAAGCTGAAATGCTGGATTGGAAAAATAAAGTGTCTTCATGGCGGTTGAAAGTGGACCGCCGTCATCAACGGCGGACCGCCGTCTAAGCACAACCACCACCATGCAAGCTCAAAGGCGGTTATCGCCTTCTCCAGGGCAGTACCGCCATCCTACATGTTGAAGTTGATGCTGCTGCCAAGGACGGCGGCCAACCAGTAGAAACAGTAGACCGCTGTCCAGGATGACGGCAACTTTAGCTGATCACTGTCGCAAAAATATGAGACATATAAAAGACATTTTTTCAAACTCATGAAGGCATAGAAATTGTAGAGAGAGAGAACGATTTGTATAGCAAAAAATACAGGAGAGAAAAGCAAAAAAACCTCTGTTGATTACATTTTACTCATCATTTATTAGTTTTGGATTGAGTTTTTTATTTGTTGGAGAAGTGAATTTTGATTAAAGCAGGAACACCATGTCTGACAATGTTCCTCTTAATGGTAATTATTCTATTTATTTGTGTATAGTTAATCCATTCAACTTGGGAATGTGTTGATGATATACTTCAGCTAGTTGTGTGGGGAAATGGGTGTTTGATTAAGCATAGTGTGTGAATGTTGTGTCTAATGG
>JBDJHY010000049.1:2960987-2973754 GCA_039654485.1 Withania somnifera | reverse complement strand
TTGGTGAAACTATTTCAGTGCAAAACAGGCTTCACGTTTCCGGTGTGTCCTGGGAAAAGATGTTGTCAAACCTCTAGCACTATCGGCGAGGGGCGAATCTGTTTTAAGAAAATTGTGTTGAACACAAGCATCAAAATTTTCTTTTACTGCTTTTGCTTGTCTTACTGTTTTAAAAAATTCCTCAATTGAAGAAGAACCCAAAGGGAAGGGAATGGAATTTTTTTTAGAAAAGGCTCTATCCACAAGTAAAAGGGATAAATAAGAAGAAAAATCTAACTTAAATAATGTATTAGATCTTATTATTAGTATTATATTAAAAAGAAAGATTAAAATATTTAATTAGTTATGTAATGACCAATAAAATAGTGCAGGTGTGCAATCTTATCATTTTAGATTTTTTTTTCTTTGTTATCTCACCTTCTAACATGGAAATAATATCACATTGTACAAAGTTAAGGGTGAAATAGACTGTCATATTAATTTGAGTTTGAAATTAACTTATGAGGCCAAGTTTAAGATATCTTAAAGAGAGTGAGATATGTTTATGTCAATCTAAATATTTTTTTTTTAATTTTTTTTTTCAACTGTAATATTTGTATTTTCGCCAACAACTTACTCATTTGAATAATCCAAACTAAAATCTAATTCACTTATATTTATTTACGGTACAAAAATATAAAAAATACAAGTTATACTCAATACATACAGACTGATATAGACTAATAAAAGGTTGTATGTTGATACAATTGGAGATAAATATCTTTTTTTTCTTCATTTCTTGTATTTGATAAAATACAATTAAATGAATTGTGTATTTTTAATATAGAATATTATACAGTGAAATACAAAATGAAAAGAGAAAGCAGAGCAAGTGAGGGAAAATGAGGCGAGAGATGAGCAAGGGACGAGAGAGGGAAGAGAAATTGAGAGAGATGTTAGAGAAAGTGAAGTATATTTTTTTAAAAGTATAATTATGAATATTATATACATATACATGTTTGTTATACCACATAAAAATACTTAAATATTATTTTTTAAGTCTATACTTTTTTCTTACTTTTATCGTATAGTCACATAAAACATTCACTGAATTTTCTTTCCATAGCATTAATTTCTTTTCAATATCTCTAAGTAACAATTCAATTTAATGTTTCAACAAAATTTTCTTATAACAACTAGAAACTTCCTATTGTATGTATTATGAAGTTACGATTAATATTTAATTATTTTCTTATATAGTCATGCCATTAGAAATGTAGTAAATGTTCTTTTCAAATTATGAAATTTTTTGGTTAAATAACAATAGAACTCTTGCATGATATTTTAGAATTCTAAATTAAATTACTTAAAATTTATTGTCAACCAGTAAGATTTCTGAGAACAAGAACCAAGCAACTGTATTTTAGTAACTTGATAAAACCTTTGAATTATATAATACTCTTTATGTCCTATTTTATATAGCACACTTTTTTTAGTTAGTCTAAAAAAATATACTTTTATATTTAGTAACAGACATAACTTTAAAATGGTCATTCACCTTTAATGAAATGATTTGTAGCCACACAAACATCTCTGAGTTATTTTAGAACACAAATCTTAAGTCTTTCCCTCTTTATTAAACTTCATGCCGAGTCAAAATGTATGAAATAAATTGAGACGGAGGGAGTAAGAATTGACCTTTTTGCATACAAAATAAATAGACTAGAGAAGCTTAGGTTGAAAGGCACTTTTAGGGGTCGTTTATTAGAACATATTAGAGAAAAAAAAATGCATATATAAGTTTTATTCAACCTTATTTTTTAACTTCAAAAATAATGAGATGAATTTACGAGGTTTTATATCAATTTTAAGAATTGACTGATATTGAGAAATTTACTCTTATAATTTCTCTGGTAAAAAAAGAGTTGTATTCTTATTTTGTTGGAGCAATGTAGGTTGAACGGTGAAAAGTGATGTTTTTATATTTGGTGTTCTACTAGTGGAGTTGATAACCAAACAAAATTTTGAGGTTAATGACACAGATAAGGCTAAACTTGAAGGAAAATGTGTGGCTGATAATGTGGATGCTAAAACTGCGTCTGATATCATAGAGCTGACTAACAGTTGTATGAGTGGTGATCCAGGAAAAAGGCCAACAATGAAGACAATTTTTTACTATTTGACGAAACTGAAGAGGGTAGGGGGTGAAACGAAAAAGATGAAAACAAGGTATTAAGATATCTCTTTATTTAGTTTGCATTATAACTAAATTGCAATGCAGGGATGGAATGACCCCCAGTGGGCTCGTTTTACTGACGTATCAATTGGAGATTTTCAAATTATTAGCTATTAAGATTTAACATGTTTAGGAAATTGCATAATATACTAAACAAACTAAACATAAATAAAAAACATCAAATACAATACTAAATTTACCTATTAAAAGAATCTATAAAGACGAACCAAAATTCAAATATATACAAAATTTTAAATTGCTCCCAAGTTTAACAACAATCGTAAGAATTAATTAAAGGGTGTCATCGTTAGTAGTGGTGGGAGAAGAACGGGCCACACTATGCAGACCACTTTCAATGAGACTATTCACTTGTGTCTTGATTATACTATTACATGTTATTATTTGAGCAATCTGTCTTGCCTTGACATTTGTCAAGGAATATATAAGTTATTCAACCTGAATACCATCAACCGCCTCTATTGATTTTGGTTTTACTAATGATTAAATTGATTTCGTCGAAACCCATATTAGAACTAGCATTTGCTGTTGCAGAATAAATCAATTTCAAAATGTTATAACATGCTCTATAGGGCATGAGTTCTAGTATCATAAACGTTTCCTCATAGGAATGCGATCACGACCCTAAAACATGCAACCATAAAGAACAAATGGAGTTGTACCATATGGCAGCAACTCAGCTATTTCAAACTCTAAAATCAAACTTTGAGTGGATCCTCGAAATTATTCGGAACCTCATATACACAAATTATATATGAAGCTCTATTAAATTAGACGTTCCAGATTCAATAAAACCATCTAAATATGAATCTGAGGTCTCTTCGATCCGATATTTATCAAGGACTAATTCTAATTAAAATTTTCTACCAAATGATAAAAATACCCCCAAACCCCCAGAAATTATCAGAAGGTCTTTGCAGATCAAATTCCATATTTTAGAGCTGATGGAACTGACAAAATTCTATAACTCTTAGATAGATAATGTACGACTGTCCATCATTCGATATATATGACTACGACACTGAATACCGACTCTGACACTAAGAACTCAGGACTCAAATAAAAAGCGTTTAATAAAAAGTTAAGAGATTTTGTCTATTCCCACTATAATCTTTGATAATAAATAAAATAAAATTAACTCCTTTTTTCTTTATATTTGAGAGGTTATTTATATCAATTTCCCCCTTTCTTAACCTCTATTTCTTGTAATAATTTGTAGGTGGAAAAGGAAACATCAACTTGGATCCTAAATTAGTTAACAGATGTGCAACTAATTTAGGTTCATGTGACCCACAATGTGATGTGGGGTGTTGCTCTGACAAATGCAAAGGCAATTATAGTACACTTAACCCTCAACCAAATTGCAAAGCTTTGAGTGGACAAGAATTTAAAACTTGCATATTTGTGCATGATTGATAATTAATGAGAACACATTTGGTTTAATTGATTTCAAAATTTATTAATTACATCTTGTTTGAATGTGGTTGTTTCCTAGTCGTTTCAAAACGTATGGTGTTGTACTGTGTTATTTAAATGAATAATAACATCTTTAAAAAATGTCTTATTTAACGTTTTGACATAATAACTATCAAAGTCATTGCTTTGAATCCTCAATTTTGATTTTACTTTGTGATTATGTTCTTGAACGGTGGAACAAATTTGCATATGCCAAGGATCGAAATAAAAATCTCATTATACACGTAGTCTTGTTACTATTTTTACTTATTGTCCTTGTTCTTCTATCAGAAACAACCTCCCATCTCATCTATGAGATGGTGATACGGACTGCGTACACTCTACCTTTCCAAATCCCATTTTGTAAGAATACACCGAGTATCTTGTTGTTGTAATACCCTGTCTTTAAAACAAGGAGTGTTATTTTTTGTCTAGATAGCAATGAAAAGACTACTATAATTAATTTATTTGTTTTATCATTTTTCTAATTATTGTAATATATTTGAGATTGCATATGCATAAAAACAAAAAGTACTATTAACTCAAATAATTAACAACTTAAAATATTTAAAAGACATAAAAATTTATTTGACTCTAGAAATTGTATCAATACCACCTAAGTTGAGATAGAGGAAGTAGCATATAATATACGAAAACTAATTAAAAAGTACTATAAATAATAATAATTATCAATTTAAAATATTGAAAAGACATAAAAAAAAATTGACCGATTCTTGAAATTTTATTATTATTAAAGAGAATTTAGGATTTTGGTGGGTATTAGTCATGACTTCTTTCCATGACTTCATTCTATGATCATACGAATTCATTCACTATCTCAAGACAATATAAAGTAAATTCCTTTTTGGAGCCGCAAAAATCATAAATAAACACCGTACATTCGTAAAATGCATTCACTAAACTTTACTAGCTCCTTGCAGACGAAATCGTGTAAATTGAGAGCAAACAGTCTCGATTACACATTCTAGAAAAATTATAGACTAATAGCATGTTTGATCAAGCTTATTTTTCTCCAAAAATGCTTATTTTTTCTCAAAAGTGTTTTATTTTATATAAAATTGACCAAATTCTTGAGAGAAAATAAGTGCTTCTGGGGAGTAGCACAAGAAGTTTTTCATAAGCTAAAAAAAGTAGCTTCTTCCTAAAAACACTTGTTTGAAAATCACTTTTTAAAAATACAAATAAAAATACTTCTAAAAAGTTTGGCAAAACACTAATTGCTTTCAAAAGTATTTTTTTTAATTTATTGGCCAAACACAAATTGTTTCTCATAAAAAGTATTTTTTTAAAAATCACTTTTTAAAATAAGCCGATTTCATAAGTTTTGCCAAAAATACTATAATACTCACTGAAATCCTAAATTCTCTTCCGGGCTGCAAAAACCATAAAAAGCAATATATACTCAATTTGCACCCTTTATGAGATTTTTTCAGTTTAGAAAACTATACTCTAAAATATATATCACATATAGTCTAAAAGAGTAAAAAGGAAAAATATACAAATATACTCCTCAACCTTCTTATCTAGAGATCATATAACTCTTGTTAAAAGTATTATATATATATATATATAAAGGAAAAATATACAAATATACTCCTCAACCTTCTTATCTAGAGATCATATAACTCTTGTTAACAGTATTATATATATATCCAAAACTCAATATTTGTGTACATAAGACGAGGGTAAAGGAAACAAAATTTTAAAAAAGGGCCATAATACATAAATAAGCATTTAACTTGGTCTTAATTTAGAAGTAAGCATTCCTAATTTTAAAAATATCCATCTAGACATCTTAATATGATCTCAACTAGCAACGTGACACATAAATTTTGAAAGTGTCTAGATGATATTTCATAAACTGGCGCGTTTAATTGTTAATACACCAAAAATAAACATGTCAAATGGGTCGGGTTGACCGGACAATCCGGTCCAAAAAGCATCAGAGAGAACCGGACCAATGTGACTCCGGGGCAATCGGTCTGGTCCTCAGATGAGACGGGCTAGGAAATTTGGATTGATCAACCCAACTCAGACCAACCGTTTTTATTTTTTATTTTTAAAATAGATATAGCAAATTATAGTATATATCTTTAGTATATAATGTATATATTTTTTGTACATAATGTATATACCTTTAGTATATACTATATATTTCTAGTATATTTTGTATATATTCTTAATATGTTTAATATATTCTTAGTATATTCAAATATATATTGTCAATCTATACTATATAAGTATATTATAATTTTTAGCATATTTAGTATATATCGTTAGTATATAATATATATTTTTATTATATATTATATAGCTTTAGCATATTCAATGTATCGTTATCTTATATTTATCAAAATGAGAGACTTATTGATCTTGGCAAGTGTTTTCAGTACACAATAAACAAATGGGTTGTGATTCAAGTCTACACCCTTTATTGTGTTATGATTCAATGGACAAATGTAAACATAATTGTCCTTATTGGCCTCCTATTAATTAGGGTTAATATGTTGACAAAATCCTATTTTAATAGTTTTGTTAAATAAATATTTTATGAAGCTTTAGCCTTCATATATGAAATTATGAAAAATAGTGATTTTAAACCTTGAGTTATTGCATAATTCCATTTTTATTTCTTGTGTTATTCTACTAGTCCATATTTAATTTTCAATTAAATCAACTTTGTTATCACGGCGCCTCAAGTTTAAATTCATATTTTCTTCCATATGCTTTTTAAGTCTAGGTGGGCAGAATTATCGAGGTATTTGCATTGGTAGGAGGCAGCTGTTAACTAGGAACATGATAAAGTTCAATTTGTTATGAGGTTAAAGAACACACCGGAGAAAAATATCACTATTTAATCTTCCTCCTGATTAATACAATATTATGTTTTTGAATTAAACTTTGTACGGTATTAAAAAGCGATGTAAGTTATGAGATAATCTATGTATCATGATAGACAATATAATATGAATACGAAAATGTTGTATTAGCAATACCGGGATAAAAAAAAAAAAGAGGAATGAGATCAATCTCTTATCCTCTTATTCAACTCTTACAATTTGAATAGAAGAAAATAATTTTTTCGAATCTCTTACGAAGATTCTTCACTTTGCCTCAACGAAATGAAAACAAAATAAGAAAAGATTGTTAAGCTAATGTAATACAAACATTATGCTGGACAGACACAATTCGCCTGTCAAAAATAGCAACAAGAAGTACATTCCTACTGTTGCTGATTTCTTAATGAGCCTGATTGCTACCTATGTTGCTCAAGACTTTTCAAATATGTCAACGAGTGCGTGTCGGATTCTCCAAAATTAGCCGACATGGGTTAACAAATTGAAAGTGAAGAGACTTTGCAACTTAGTTTATGATAGAAACTTGGATATTTCAATCACAACATAGGCATCTCCAAAGTTTGTAAAACACCTTTGAACTCGAACTCTCTCGTTTCTCTGTTGAAGCGCTCTACGAGTTTGTACCTGGCATCATTCAAGTAAAAAGATTGTGCAGTGTCCAAAAGCCATTTTGCCTCCGAGTCCGTGAGCTTACTAGTAAAGACAATGTCCCCCCGAACAAGAACTAGATCCTTGCTTTCAGCAAATTCGGTGTAGTAAGAAACTGTGAAGTAGGAAGCAGCCTGAGTTCCTCTTGCTTTGTAATCTTCAAGGGCTGTGATTAGCATGTGTGGTGCCTGCACTGCACTGCATGAAGATTCAATGAATAGTGTCATGAAATTGCCACTAAATTATAAGCATAAGCAAATTTGATTTGTGCAGATTCACCAAAAAAGTACAGATTCAGTATGTGAGAACAAATACGACAACAACATACCCGGTTTAATCTCATAAAGTGGGATCTGGATAGGATAGGGTGTACGCAGAACTTACCCCTAGTAGAGAGGCTATATCTGATAGACCCTCAGCTCAAGACCAAAACAATCCATAAGAAGAACTGAAGAAGTAAGGGAAGTACAAGAAACGACAGATAGTAGCACCACAGTAATACAACAAAATAAAATTATAATTGAACACGAAACGACTAATAGTAACAGAAATCGAAGAACAAGAAACTATAAGAGTAATACTGCAACTACTAATATGGATAGCACAATGCACTCCTATGTACTAGTTGGTGAAAACAAATTTTCTGTGAAATTCTTCTTCTTTGTCACAATTACTACTTGTTGCTTCAGTTTTGGAATGGGAAGGCAGAGTGAGAGGAGTTGATCTACAACTGCAGCTTAAAGTTCAACTACAGTCTTCAGAATACATAGGCACATTACCTACAAAAAGGTCTTAGAACAAGGGATTCCCTACGTGAGTCGACCACCAAGGAATATAGATAACAAAAACATGACGAAAACATTCTTTTCAAAAGAAGTTGACAGCACAGGTATTCAAAATCCTTAACAAGAAAAAAAGTAAACTAGGGACAACAATCAGAAGTAATCAATTTGACAGAGAATTATCCAAAACACTAGGGGAACTTAGCCCGTGCTTAACTCAAAAAGAGATCAATGTAAATCAAGTTAAGTAATGGTTTGAGTCTGTTTTCTGCATATTTAGGTATGATTTGAATCAACAAATTAAGAGAATCTGTATACTTAGGTATGATTGAATCAACAATTAGAAGATGGAAAGCATTTTTCTTTTGAGAGAATAAATAAAGCTACTGGCAGCATCGGAAATAGAAAGAGGAACTCTTTTTTTTTGGGATAATAAACTAGAGAGAGGAATCCTCAGAAGTAGTTTTTTGATACTCTTACATAAAGTAGCTACATCATGGCAGTCGGTTTTACAATGCAAATCAACTGAGATTGTTAAAGGATAAAAGGAGCAAGTTGAGTCTGACCTTGCACAAACATTGTTGTGTAACCACTTCCCTTCCATAGCGGAATCACAAAATAATGGCTACACAGGAAAACAAGAAGTAGGATGTCAAAGATAATGAAGGAAGAGTGCTTTAAGAAAAGTAAGTAATTAGAGTCCAAAGGAAAAAATGAATAAGATGAAGCAGCACATTTACCAACTTGAAGCTCTTTGCTCCAGGAGGTTATATAACTTCGCTTTCATTGATGCAGCAATGTGACCTCTTCCCAAGTGATACTGAGATAACATAATCATGCACCGAAAGGGAAAAATACACAGAAAGAACAGGATCATTCAAGTATCACTAACACTTTACGATAGCAGAAGTTGTGGAATCAAACAGCAGATTGTGGCATATACTGCAGACCCTGATCAATGTACAAAGTATACAAGTAAATAAATAAGATATAAAGGTACAAGTCCGATCTTAGCTAAAATACTTGATTGGATCCTGTAGACACACATAAAATAGTTATTTTCTCTAAACTTCATAGAAAATTTTCCAAGGCTGACAAGCATTTCAAGAGGCAAATCCTTTTGTAGGAGATCAGTTTAAAAAGAAAAGATGAGAAGGTAATAGACGATCCAAACATCTTCGAAGCATTACAATTTAGAATCGAATGGCTTAAGAACACTAAGTTCCACTAAAAAATCAGTTGAAGGGGTAAATTTAGAGCAAAGGTCAAAAGAATTCATGGGGTCCTCTAATCCTTCCAGAAAATCCTCATCTACTAAAAATATTAATGCAATCATAAAACATGCACGTGTAGCTAAGTCTAGATAATCAGACAGCGCATATTTGGCTACATGAATTGCATTTATAAGATTATCATGAAGATCACATAAAGCTTAGATGACTTCAACTTCTAATGGAGTAAGAGAAACCAGCTAACCTATGGCATATTCAGTGACTAATGTAATTCACAACTGTCCAGAATAAGAACTCAAGGCTGAAAACTATCTCAAGAGACCCAGCTATGCATTTGAAACTATCAAGATTCAAATAAAAAAAGGTTGAAATATCACGTACATCATCCCAAATGTCAGCAAGCTCTTCAGCTGATTTCTGCTTTGCCCTTTCCATGTCAATAATAGAGTCCAAGGGCTTTTGCTTTAATGGAGTGAACCAGAGGCAAATTTTGATGTCCTAATGGAACCAAGCGAACACCATTTCAAGAAATTACCAGGAATAACATTTCTTGTTGACTTGTCAACAATCTGCTGCAGTGTTGAGCTTCTGTATGGTTGTTTTGAAACCATATAGAAAGAAGAAGAACCATTTTTATAGCAATCAGTGACAGAAGAGAGTATCCTCTTTGATACACTACGTGACAAATGGTGCATCATGATTATCTGCAATAGCACTGAAAATCTCAGACATCAACATATCACCGTACACAGACAACACCTAGAGATAGAACATGTAGTCATTGATACAATCATTCATAAATAGACTGAACATATGAACATGAAATCTCAGGGCGTGTAGTAAATCAAATAGGAAGTGGTAAATATGTTGGCAACTAAGGAGCAACAACCTGAAGATCCTAGGTCTGGAACCCAACTATGACACTTGGTGTGAGTCCATAAGCTCCAACTTTTATGGGCAAGTCTATCATCTGTGCTTGTAGGCTGTACAAATTGTCTGATGGATTAATTGAGGTGCGTCACGTAAGCCCAAACACCACAAGGATAAAAGAAAACATATTTGGCAAGAGACAATGTTATGTTAGCTAATTGCTCAAGGAAAAAAGGAGAACACTCACTAACTTAACACAGATTCCTCATATTTGATCATACAAAAAACACATAAACTAAATAAGTAATTAATCCTAAATTCTGAACACATGAAGAAATCATTACATCATAAGGAATACAGCCAAAGTAACACAAAATTTTGAAAGTAACACTAAACATAGATACTACTTCTAACCAAGAAAAAGTACTTGCGCAAAAATGACACCTAATACACAAGTAATATATTAACTACTCCAACATCAGAATGTAATAGCTTGTTGGGATGGTGATTACTATTGTATCGTCAAATTCTTCATTACATAACAATGAAATGTCTCATTTTATGAAAAACCGATTTAGCGTGATCGCATAGTTACCTTACTTTTTTATTTGTATAATCGTGGTGCCTGGGGGTCTATCACAAACAGTCCTCTCTACCTCACTTCTAAGCTAGTGGTACGAATTGCGTACACTCTACCCTCCTCAGACCTCACATTGTGGATATTTACTGGGAATGTTGTTGTTGTATAACCATGGTACTCGGGGTCAGCTTGCCTGTACCTCGACTAATTCCACAAGATACATGCCACCTCCTACCACTAACAAATACCAAATAAGTCTGTCCACCAAGGCTTGGACAAATGAAAAGAATCACCTAGTATTTTTTGTTTTTGATCTCTGCAGGGATTTGAATCTAAGACCTCATGATTCTCAACCCACTTCATTGATCACTAGGTCACGCCCTTTGGTGCTCGTACTTTCTCTTCCCATTTTATCTTTGTTTTATTAATAATCGTAGTTTCCGAACTAGCTTTCGCACTAATCCACGAGATACCTTCCCCAGCCTTCACGCACTTTGACTAAATCCATGGGATACCTGACACCTCCCACCTCCCACCTCCCACCTCCCACCTCCCACCTCCCATCTCCCACCTCCCACCTCCCACCAGCAAGCATTCGACATCAGCTAACTCCATTTACCAAGGCTAGGACAGATGATAAAAACTACCTAGCCTTTTTTGTCTATCTCTATTAGGATTTAAACCTGACACATCATTTTCTCAACCCACTTTATTAACCACTAGGACACACACTTGGATACTATCTTTATTTATTATCTAATAATACTACAATAACACTACCCCCTATTCACGCACCTTAACAATAGAAAACGATATAGTCTATCCAGATATTATATTCATCAATAGGATACAATATGATCTATTATGAATGATAAGTAACACTTATCTAAAATGAAAAAAAAAGGGAAGCATGTTTGTCGAGCAACGAGCGAATTGACGAGCTAGTTGATCAAATGTGATTAGCTCTTGGTCCGGGTCGGGTTTTTATTATTGGGCCGGGTATTTTGGGATAATTGGGCTAGGATTCTGTTTTAGAAAAGGGGTCCATTTGGGGGGGGGGGGTGTTTAAATTTGGCTAGATTTAAGATTTTAAAATATAGTCAAATATTTCAATTGAAGACATTGTATAATAAGTCTAATCAAATTTTCTTCAATTGAAATATTTTGGCTATATTTTAAAATCTTAAATCTAGTCTAATCAAATTTGAGATCAAATTGAGAGGAATCAATTATCTAGTTAATTAATTAAAGTTTCGACTTAACTGAGTGAAATAATTATTTTGAAAAATTGTATTAGTTATAATAATTTAGTCATAAATAACTTGATTGTATAAGAAATTATTTTTGATAGGAATTGATATTCGAGTTAATAAAATAGATTAATCAATACTTAAACATATCTAGTATCTGTTAGGGTATTTTGTAAAACGAGCAAAATAACATTAAAATAATTTAGAAAATGTTTTGGCTATGTACAATATTAAGCTTTGAGAGTGTTCAATAAGCCAACATTTCGGTACTTCCTTTTCTACTATTTTAGACTGAGGTTTGATGCATGGCCGGGAGAGGGGTATATCGAGTGGGTTGGGTAAGTATACAGGGAAGCTTCCATGAGTCTCTCTCGCGAGCTTAAACTAACAAGGTAGGAGTTGCAACACGGTACTTAGCGTGACCCCATTCTTCCTCAAGTTATTCCAAGATCGCTATAAAGTGCGCAACCTAGGTTAATCAACACGCATAACTTAAAACTTTTGCTCGTCCAAAACTGGACCCCAATTTGATCAATACAGTCACTTCATCCGAACTATTTTTTTTTTGAAAATAGAGGATTTGGTTTTCAACTATATGCTCTGAAGGAGCTGTTTGCATGTTCAACCTAGGAGCCGAGGGGGCTCAGTTAAATGACTATCTGAATTTTTACTTTATAACAGCACAACTTCAAAACAAAATACGCTAAGCAAAACATTTATTAAACGCAGTCTTATCTTGCATTTATCATCAGGACAGTTGGTGCTCTAAAACTTTTGTTATGCATATGATTCAAGAAAGAGTCGAACTATAAAAATTTATTATACATAATCTTATCAT
>JBDJHY010000049.1:2912752-2928574 GCA_039654485.1 Withania somnifera | reverse complement strand
ATAGATGACGAATTATTTATTTCTTCTAACTTTTCTTTAGACTTGAGCCAACATTTAATACATAGACTGAAATTTAGATCTATTATATCTTCTAAATCATATTTAGTTATAATTTTCTACTTGTTATTAATATATGTCTTTTACAGGATTTGAAGACTTGATGAGTTTACAAGTCGCAGATTAAAAGAGAAGATGAGGCTATCATTTTGTTGAGACTGTTTGGCAAATTTCTAAATTTCATGTAATGAATGAAATTGACTTATATTGAGTTGTACCATACTACATTGTTTTTAATGGAATGTTAATATGATTTTTGTAATATAAAAGCATGATATTATTGATTTGTTTACGCACAGTTGAATTTTTATATTATAAACAATACAATATGACACATATATTAACCAGATGCCTTGTCTTAGAAAGTCTTTTAGGATCGAAAAATATGGACACTACAAGGTTGTAAACACCAAAAATTAGAACCAAAAAACAATGTAAGGACGGGATACAGAGTCCCTAAAAGGTATTTCAAGGACCAGATTACTCTCGATCGCAGAAGACTTTTAGGGACCAGTTACAAAAACTTGTCCCTATTGACTTCTAACGAAGAATCCTTTAGGGATGAGTGGCGACCAGATTTTTCTGGTTTCTAATGATATTTAGGATCAGATTTCGCTTCGCTAATAGCCATTTTTCTTAATACATAAATATAAGAACCGTAAAGGAATCTTGATAAATAAATATAAATAAGAACCCTAAACATGTTTCTACATCTTCAAAGCCTTTAAGAAAAGTATTATAGGCACAAGGATGGAAGGATATCCTTATTAATAGTAAACATATTTGAATTGAAGCACTTTACTGGAAGAAAATCAATAAACAAGTTGTTGCAACGAGATCTCCTATTGAAATCCTAGTTTCTTGCTTGAAGAGGAATTTGGAGAAGAACATTTAATTGGATGAATTATGTAATAGAATAAGGCATTTAGAGTGTTTGGTATTTATAATACCCATAAAGAATTCAAATAAACTAGTTACTGGGTGAATAAGATTAGACAAATTAGAAAATAGCCCTTCACTAGATGGTTTGAAAGGCTAACAGACTTACCTCACGAGTCACTCCATGACTCGTTAGGTGTCGCTCTACGATTCGTGGAGTGAGCCATGTAACCAGATTTGGGTGCTGAAATATTCCCCCATTCCTTGATTCATAGCACAAGTCATGGTATGCCACTCCACAAGTCGTGAAAACTAGGTAGAGTTTTCAATAACTCAGGGACATAGTTTGATTTACAGTACGATTCCATGAAGCTCACCTCACAATCGTACAGGGGATTTGTGGAACATATCCTGAATACTGGAAACTCATTCATCAAGTCCATAAGTCATTCCACAACTCGTTGAGTGCTACTGCATGACTCATGAACCTTGTTGTGGGAACGTAGGAGCATTTTTTTCAGTTTTATCTCATCTTAAGCTTGGTTTAGAAGCATGAATTGAGAAATCTCAACAATACATTCATAGGTACACGTGATCATCGTAAATATAATTTACCCAACTAAAGGAAGGGGTTGAATCCACAAGAAACTAATTGCGAAGTCACTTCTGGTGAAAGAAGTCACTATGAGTTGTATTTATGGTTTAAGTAACTGGTAAATTAAATGGGGGGAAATTGTAAGAAAGGTAAATGATCATATTAATTAAGATAGTGATTAGGTACCCTAGAAGATTCTCCTAACAATTAATCAATGACAAGAAAAAAGCATAAAGGTGTAAAATATTCAAGGAAGAGTATGCATGGTAATGAATTCAATTACTAATTGGTAATCAACTATGTGAGTAAACTAGGTCGTCACTTTATTACTTACTTTTCAGTCAAGTGATAAGTAGCACATCAAGTTCTTATTCAGACACCTATTATGCTTCTCTTTTATTTACCTTGCATTTTAACTAGCCTTTTTTATTTCTAGAATTGACTATAAGGTGATTTAAAATCAAATGGTTATCAATCTCATTTTCTCAATTTCCAATACTATATTTCAAGCTATAAGAAATACCTAAGAACCATTACAGTTTGCAATCTCTAAATATCAGTAAAACATAAAAATGAGATTGAGCCAACAATAGTTAACTCCTAGCAATATAACATTACATATGCATTAAACTACACCCCATTGCTACACCCCCCAAGTCAAGAGAATAGCCACTCATTTAAAATAAAGAAATGATAAATATTATACCATGGATATTGGATTTGTCTTCTATTGGGCAAATTCACCAATTAGAATAAAAAACTTAATGTATCAATGATCAAAAGCCAAAACCCTAGCTTGTAAATTGACTAACAATATAGAAAACCTTCAAAAATACTCAAAATGTGTGTTTTTTCCTTTATATTTGACCTAGCTAGGTACAAACATCATTGAAAATTTTCATCGGAGCAGAAACGACATAGTAAGTAACATTGCTGACCATGTCAGCGACATACCAATATTGCAGCTTGTGTAATCGATCAGGTCAGTGATGCGCCACTTTTCCAGTGATTTTCTTGATCGCCCAAATGTGGAATCTTGACATACATAATTGGCAATGTTTCCATGGATTACCGACACATCGGTGATGCGATGAATTTACCATTTGCATCACAGAATCATTGCTCAATTTTCACCACATACTGTTACTCTATGTAATGATCTGCTTGATCGGCGATGCGCCGATCATGTCGATGATGGTGAGTGTATTTTCAACAGTGCGCTTAATGTGTAAACTTTAATATTTTCTCCTTTTTTCTCAATTTTCTCAAGTGTATTGCCCTTATTTTGGCCTTATTCCTTGTTCAGCTAGTCTTGATTGCATTCTTTCTAAAATAATAAGAAAACATATTAAAATGCAGTCAAAAAGGCTTTGAGGACATGAATTTTCACTAAGAAGTAGATTAATGAGCGGTAATTTATTGGCTCATCATCAATCCAGTATGAAACATTACATTCTCGGTCTTGGAGTACATCAAGATATCATCAATGAATACAATAACGAGTGAATCAAGATACAAATGGAATAACTTCATGAATGTATTTTGGGCATTAGTAAGCCCAAAAAACATCAGCTAAAACCTGTAGTGAACATATCTAGTCTGAAAGGTTGTCTTAGGAATATCTGAGGGCCTAATGCTCAACTGATGGTATCCAGAACTCAAATCAATCCTGGGAAAGATTACAGCACCATGAAGTCGATCAAACAAGTCATCAATACGAGACAAGAGGTACTTGTTCTTTATATCTACCTTATTCAACTATCAATAGTTGATGTACATACGTATGGAACTATTTTTTTTCTTCACGAACAAGACCGGTGCACCCTAAGGTGACACACTAGGACGAATGAAACCCTTACTAAGTAAGTCCTGCAACTGATCCTTCAATTCCTTCAACTATCGAGAGTCATGCGATAAAGAAGGATCTAAATGGTCTTAGTTCTTGGCTCTAAATTAATACCAAAATCAATATCTCTATCCAGAGAAACACTAGAAAGGTCAGTCAAAAATACATCGATAAACTCCCGAACCATAGGGACAAATTCTAACCAAGGGGAATCGACATTAACATCCCAAACAAAAGACAAATAAGATAGACACCGCTTCTCAATTAATCTTTAGGCCTGAAGAAAAGGCATAAACCTCCAAAGATATGAACCACTTGTACACTTTTACTTTACCCACGAAACACCAGGAATACATAAAGTAACGGTCTTGGTATGGAAATCTAAGAAAGCATGATAACGAGAAATCCCATACCCAAGATAACATCAAAATCAACCATATATAGAAAGATCAAGTCCACCCATGTCTCATACCCCGATAAGACAATAAGGTTGGATCGACATACCCAATCTACCACTAAGGTATCACCTACGAGAGTAGACACTGGAAGGGGTATATCCATAGCATTAAATAATATATCAAAACCAACAGCAAAATAGGTAGACATATATGAATATGTAGACCCTTAATCAAACAATATAAACACAGGTCGATGGCAGACTAGGACGATACTTGTGATTACCACATCAGATGACTATACCTCAAGTCTACCCAAAAATTTATAACATTGAGTACGACCATATCTGGATTGAGTTGTAGCACGGTCCGAACCTTTACCAATCTATTGTGCAACCCTACTAGATTGTGCACTCTAACCAAAATATGCACCTTATCTACCTCTTGCTGGAGGAACAAGTGCTCTAATTGGAGCATAAGATTCCTGAGAGGCTGCTAAGACTCTAACTACATACACTAGGGACAGAACCTCTTCCTATGACCTAGATCACTAGAAGTATAACATGATCTATAGGTGGGGCATAATGTTAAAAACTTAAAGAGCTCGAATGGTCATCTAGACCCGAGAATCTCTTTTGGGACCTATATGAACCCTGAGGATGACCAAACTCTAAATCGATTGGCTACTATTGAAAGTGTGCAAAGATGCCTGAACTAGGTTGTGGCGATGGAAATGACTTCCACAATAAAATAAACCCCTACCTATAGATGAAGCACCAAAAACCACATGGACGGATGGGGACCCAGTTGGCTTGGAATCCCTAAACTCCTCTCTCATACACTACTCGAACACTATGGTGTCCTCAATCACACCTGAAGGGTATCCCCTCTACTTGGGAGGACTAAAATGTTGTAAAACAAAAAGGAAAAGTCAACCCACTCATATACCTGGTGATCTTCTCTTCCTCATTAGGCAATATGGCCAAAACATGTTTAGACAAGGAGTAGACTTATACTCTGCAACCAATATACCGTCCTAAGATAAGTTATCAAACTAACATTTGAGTCTATCCCTCATGATACGTGGCCTAGGAACTGCAACATAACATAATCAACTCCATGAGACTGAACTAACCCAACAATCTGAAGCAACTACTAGTATGTGATCAAAACTCATAAGGATTATCAGCTTCCCCACCCTAATACTGCGGTAGGTATATCTTCCTAAATCTCTCATAACTGCACAGCTGCTCAACTGACATCTCAGTCATGACTGCACCTGCAGTCTCCATTCCTGCAATAGGCATATCATAAGCCCGTTGTCCAATCGGTGGCTGACCAACCTTTCCCTGAACTACTGGCATGCCCCACCAGAATGTGGATTGTTGGTGGCTGACCTACGGACCATGAATTACTGGGTTTTCCTGCTGCTCTAGAGTCTCTGCCATAGCCCGAGTCCACGAACCATGCAGCACCACCCTAAGCAAAGCTCTCTAACATACCTAAAATCTTGGGTAGTGCGTCCTACAATAGTAGGGTTTCCACATACTCATGAGGTACTTGTTTCTGATCTCTCTCAATCTCAGCTCAGGGGAGGCTATTCTAGCTGTGTCTTCTGGCTGGGGAGCTCCTCTCGCCCTACCCTAGCTCTAATTGGTCTCAACTTCTGCCTCGGGTAGAAGGCTCAGAAATATGATGCTCATCTCTATTAGTTGTAGCCTGGTCTTAAACCATCTATCGAATAAAAGATGAAAGGACCCAACACATATAAGCCAAACATTCTAGAAAAGAACAAAAGAATTAAAGGATATTTTTCCTAGAGTTCCGTAGACTCTCTAGGATAAGCATCAGATGCCTCTGCACTGATCTGCAAGACTCTACTAAACTTTATTTATGTACAGTGGGACCTAAAAAGCTAGTTCTTTGATATCAACTTGTCACGATCTAAAATTTGATCATGATCGCATCTATCTTTTCGTCGTGATAAGTCAGCCAAAATAGCGATGAAAAACATATAATAACAAATGCAGAAGTAAAATAATTAAATAGAAAACTATAAGACTGAAAGATAAATCTCATAGAAGTATAGCACAAATCAGGTATCTACTGTACACATCCTTTAATATATAATTTTTACAAATGATAGTCTTAGAAGGTCTTCGAGAAGTAAAGATGTTTGGAATATAAATTATAAGTGAGAATTTCGGCATCTACGGCAAACCAAAAGTCTCAAGAGAATGTGCTAACAAATAAGAGCATAGAAGGACTCAAGTTTTCTCCTCCACAGCACCTATACCAAAGTGCAGAAAAACAAGGGTGAGTACGTAAACAACAGTACTTAGCAGTTTCCTCGACTAGTCCTATTATAAAGTAATTAAGAGAACTCCAACAACTAACCACCCTCCAACAACTACAACCTACAACAGATATATCAAGCAGCCCATCAACAGTTTATACAATTATATTTAAGTATCTTCAAATCATGAAATAGCAATAAAGTATCACGAAATCTCAAGTTCAACAATAATCAAAATCATCAACAAGGGTATCAAGCCTAAATATATTCGAACAGATGGCATTACGCAAGTCATAATAATGCATAATGTCAATACTCAAATCAGGCACTCAGTTCGAACCTCGTCATATGTCTGTCAACTATATAAACACACTGTTTAAGCCTCTACATATGTCCAACATTATAGGTACCTAATTAAAGTCTCTGCATATGCCTTTCCCAATATATAAACACCCGAGCAGAGTCTCGGCATGTGTCTTTTATCATTTTCAAGCCACAATAATAATTCAACACCCAATGTTTATAATTATATAACTATCTCAAGTAATTCATACAAAAGTGTCTATTTCATATCAATGAGCAAGTATATCGACCTCTTATAGGAAAATATCAATAAGTCATCAACTCAATTCAACTAACCAACCCCGGCATTACAATGAAATATCAATACATCATAGTCAAGAAAATAGTATTATTCCAATTTCAGCAATCCAAGCTTACTCAAGGCATCATGTATCATAAGCAACTAATCAAATCACTGAGTTAATCAATAGGAAACAATTCATCAAAAAATTTATTTTATGCAGACATGTTTGACTCTGGTAATCGAATGAATTTATGTTATTTTGTCCACACGATTACCCCTAATATTCTCATTATTCCCATTTACAATAAATTACATATGTAAGACATTCAAACACTTTATAAGAAAATTATAGAGCCTTAACTTTGCTTGATTACAAAGAACCAAAATTACTATGTACGTCTCCGAATGAGCATGATCTAGTCACCAACATAATATACACAAGAAAATACAATAATTAGTACTTATAATTCAATATTTCAAACTTTTATTCAAGATTTCACCCCGAGCCCACAAGGTCAAAATTGAAATTTTATTGCAAAAGAGTTACCCAACACTTGGGTAATCTAAATATTAAGTTTCAATAAGAATTCAATTCATTTCATAATCCAAAACCCCAAATTTCTATTTTTTAGTTCATGTGAAATTTCACCATTTTTTAGCATAAAATCCATAATTTCAAGAATAAATTCATGTTAAAATCGAGGAGATAGTGTCAGAAATAGTTACCCAATAGTTTCAAGCTGAATTCTCTCTTTTGATTTTGCAAGAATTAAAGAAAATCACCTTGGTTCTGAAACAAATATGAGTAATTCGTGAAAAAATAAAAAAATAGATTTTTATACCAACAGATGCCGATAAATCAGTCAAAATGGTCGATTTATTAGCCAGGACGATTTATCAAACCAATTGGTCAATTTATCAGTGGTCGATTTATCGATGATCAAGTTACGGCCAGGCCGATTTATCAGTCATCACAACAACTTTCTCAACAACAAAATTATCCAACTTAGAAAACTTGAAACGGGTCCTCAGGATTCATTTGACACCTTGTGTAAACAAATCATATATGCAACCATACTGAATTTGATGTACCGGACTTAACGAAACCCTCAAACACAAATATCAGGCCTCCGTGACCTGATATCCGTTAAAGGTCATAAACTAAATTGTAACCAAAAAGACTAAAATTTCCCTGGGACCTACAAAAAATAAACAAGACCTCATTTTAGACCAAAACCACCTCCTGAAATCAACAAAATCATCAAATTTTGAATTCGAGCATTCTAACCTCGAATATTAACCCAAGTCAATGATCCCTCTTAAATCTCTAACTTATCTCGTCAAACCACTCAAAGTCACAAGGAAAGGGTTAAATTCAGATGAGAGGTCCTTCTAGACCAAATTCCACATTCTAGAGCTGATGGAACTGGCGGATTTTCGATTTAAGGCTCCAAAATCTAAATGTTGACTAAAGTCAACTATTTTCCACTTTAAGCTTAAAAACTAATAATTCTCCAAAATATTTCCAAAATTCTTTTTCATTCTCGAACCAAATACGGAATCAAATTTAGTCTTACATAATGCCACTACAGGAGAAGGCAAAACAATAAAATATACTGAATAGAAAAATGGCCTTGGATCATTACACTATCTTAGTATGTTGCCAAGAGATCATGCTCGATCGATCTAGTGGGACATTTCTAGATAAGCATATCACATTGAAATTAAGAGATTCATGAGATGAGAAAAGATTATTGGGTATTATCAAATTAATTGCGTTCATTGAACGGTCCTCTATGTTTGTGTTTGAGAAAAGAACATAATGATGAACTCAAAATTAAAATAAATATATTATAAAAGTTATGGATGTAATAAATTAACTAAGACATCGCATACTAATTTACTCTAAATTTCATTGATCGAGATGTTATATATTTCTAATAGATATATAAAAATGAAGCTCTCGAAGTATGCATTGGTCATACGGTCTAGTCGTAATGTATATGAATAAGAGCTGACTATGTGTGAGTAGGAGTTGAAGAAAATTGGATAGGGTCATCCACGTGGGTCCACTTGAATTCGTATTAAAATAACATATAGTTATTTATATATTTAAATTAATAATTAATAAAAGAGAAGAGTTATGTTTGTTGGAAAAAAATTTGAAGAGTTGGCTCTCTTTGGAAAAGATAAAAGAATTCTTTTCTACAAGAACTTCTTAGTTCCAACAGATACCGAAACAAGAAAAGAAAAGCAAAGCATTCTCTTCTTCTATTTGCTAAAACTCTCTTCTTCGTGTGGAAGAACTTTAGTGGAAGATTCGTGTGAAGAATAAAGTTATCTTCACCAAAATTAAAGCAATTATATTACAAGGTACGATTATAGGCTGTGGTTATTCGGTATAATTCATGTTTATATACACGTGGTTGCACCATTTGACTAGTGAAACAAATTTAATAATCCTGCAAAATGTGTGTTTGATTATATTTTTCCAATTTATTGTCAAAATTATCTATAGAATTACAATATTTTTAAAGCACACTTTTATATTTTTCTTCGCACAAGACAGCACTTTGCATCTTAATGTAAAACTAAAGAAGAACATATATGTAATGACACTTTTTGTCTTATAAAAATTATATAAATTTTTAAAAATTTTTATACTTAATAATACTATTCTCATAAATATTTATTCTTTTTAACACAACCACATACAAATCACGTACAATTTAACTAGTTACTAGAAACACCAGATGAAGATATGAGTTAGGAAACTAAACATTAATCAAAATAAATAGTCTTCATTGGCTCAATGAAGAGGGCATGCCGTGATTAAAGAAATATATATGGTACTATTTAACGTTTTCGGCACCAATTAATTTAATCATGTAATAATTTTATTATACTGTGTGCATTTCTTTAGACGATAGATAAGAGAGAGATGAACGATAGGCTCTTATTGTTCACATTCGTTGTACAAAATTTTGTTAAAACACAATAATAAATGTCAAAAAAGAAACAATTAGTGAATTGTCTCGTAGGGAGGTTAGATTCATTCAACCAAAAGCCAAGAATACAGTCCACTTATTTATTAACTAATTATTACTATCATTGAGACTTTAATTAAAATTGATAATTGGGTAATTTGGCTTTTTGCTGTAAGACAAGGTACAACGAATCAATTCTCCTTTGGAAGTTCTTTGAACTTATTTGTTATCAGTGTCTTTCACTGCACTTCATCACATATTTTAGCTATTTTTTTAATTAAAAAGGATTTATATTGGTGATTAAAAAACAAGTTTTTGAACTTTCTTCGTCATTGTACGAGAATTTCCTATGACATCAAGGGAATTCGGCAGCTTTATATAATTTACTTCGTTGATTTTATTTTACTTGGCTTTTATTGACTTGATATATTTTTTTTAAAATATTTATTATGTATTTTATTTACTAAATTAATTTTATTAATTATATTTTAAAAATATAAATTTGATATTATATAATTTATATGTTATTTAATGATAGAAATAATATTAAAAAAATATAATAAATTTCTTGATTTTATAAATTGCACAAATAATAAAATAATTATACTTAATAAAAAATCAAGTAAAATAAAACGGATGGAGTATTATATTATAATTTTTCATCTAAGAGAATTAAATTGAATCTTAGTTTCCAAGCTAGCTTTGTCTCTAGTCGGTACTTTCTACAATGATAATATATTTGATGTAACTCTACAAATAAAATTTGAGAGGATAATATGTACGCAAAATCTTAATTGTACTTAAAAAAAAAGTGATTTTCGATAGATACTTGACTCAAAATAAATAAAAAAAGAATATAACAATAACAAGAGGGTAGAACGACATGAATTAAGAAATAATAAATTAAAATCTTAAAATATGCAAAATACAAGATTAGAACTCAACTATTTACTAATCTTCTATTATATAAATCCTGGACCTTCACATACTCTTCGTCTTAAAATACTCATCACATTTACTTTTTGAATGTGAAATATTTAAACTTTAACTAATATTTTATAATATATATATATGTATAACCTGTATTATATTTTATACAATTTTAAATAATTAATTTTTTATTTTAAAATATTAAATTAATCGGACTGAGTTTTAGTTCAGAAAACCGAAACATGACACCTATATTAGCACGAAAAGTTCCCATTAGCTTAACGTATCCGTTAACTACGTTTAACTTTTACACATTCATGGAATACGGAGGCCTGCTGCTAGAAAAGTTTTAAGTCAAAAAGTAATAGTGCTGTCTTTTTAAGATTTGCAAATTTAATTATTTATTTCCATTTATTGTAATATTGTAATTTTAATTATTACATATATATTTATAATTTATTTTAAATCATAAACTCTAAATCAATATTGTCCCATAAATTAAAATGGAGAGTATCAAGGTTGAGGTGAAGCCTGGAGGGGGGATCTTAATATGTTGTCTATTTACTTTTTATTTATCCAATATTAACTTGATGCATTTCATTAGAAAAAATTAATAAATAAAAAAATAACTCACGATATAATGGGTAAATTACGTACCTTCTTAGAAAGATGCTTGCTTGCTTTATCAAAAGAGGGAAGAAAAGAGAGGCCAAAAGGAGAAAAGAGAAAAAAAAAAGTTTGTCTTTGTATAGAATATAGTAGTATTTCAATTACAGTACCAAAGGTAGCTAAAATATAAAATCATTCTTCTTTATCACGGAATTACATATGTCCAGATACGAGTTTGTCTTTAGCGTGCATTAAATATTACTTCTAAATTTCTAATTTATTTGATAGTATTTAATTAAATATGAAGATTAAGAATAACAGAGAATCTTTTGAAATTTATAATTTAAAATAAATAACAAATACTTGTATCATTAAAAATTTAGAATTTTATGTTGAATTATTAGCTGTATGTATATGTATAAATCAAGTGAATTTTGTTCTGGTGGAATTAATTTAATAATAAAAAAAAAAAAAGCAATTCGAGTAGGCTATCGTATTAACATAAACAAGTGAAATTTAAAATTAAATTATGTATTAAATATTAATTAATACTATTTTGTAATTAATTAAAAAAGGGCTTAATGTATAGGCAACTCATTTAACTTGTTAGTAAATTCCATTAAAAATTTAAATTATCACTTGTTTTAATTGAGTACTTAATTTTTTTAAAAGAAAATATTAATAGTCTAAACTACATAGATATCACATAAATTAAAGTATACAAAATTAAAATTTGTATAACATAATTTGCTAGCCAAAATCACCAGAAACCTCCCATTTAGTCAGTAAAGAAGGTGCGAGGAAACAAGGAAAAGTTAGGATAAAGAAGCTACTTCCAAAACAACAAAATAACAAACAGAGAGTGATTCCAAAACTGAGTCACTTTATGGTTCGGATATATCCTTCTGTTCTTTTTGGTAAACGAAATAAACATCTTCCAAAAGAATAAGTATTAGCCCAATTTGTTTTCTTATTTGTCTCTTTAAAAAAGTATATTTTTGTTTAACAAACTCTTTAATGCCTCACATATTTATAATTACAAAATTAAAAAGCATTTGATACATTTACCGTATTTTTTAGTTTAAAATTAAAAGAATCTACTTTACTTACTTAACTTCGTATTAAATTAAAATTAAATAATCAAATTAAAATAGAGAAAGTCGAATTTAAGTTCTTTACATTAGTACCATTACTACGAATTAAGGGTCATTTGGTAAATGGCTTAAATTATGCACACCAATATAAGTAATATTATGTTTGGTAGCTATTTAGGAGGTAAGTTATTCTTATATAAAATTAGTAAGACCTTTTTTTAGTTTAAAAATCTGTCTAATCAATACATATACAAGTTATGAAGAAATAATATTATATTTGATAGTTGGTTTATTAGATAAATTATTCATGAATAGAATTATAAAAAAAATGTTTGATTTGTAATTTATAGACTCACATAATTAAATACTTATAAATTATGAGCTATGTATAATTTCATGTAAGATAAAAATATAATTTCCACACAGATATAATAATATTTTTTTAAAATCCAAATATTGATATAGGTTAAATGGACGAGTCAATTCTCGAATATGAAGCGTTACAATTTCCACATGAGACATCTTCAGTTTGAACTTTGTTCAATTCTAATAATGATTAAAAAGAAAAATCTAAATAGGAGTAATATAAACGAACATGAGTTTCTTCTGGTACTCTTAAATAATGCAGCATTTATTTCGAACTATATATATTTTTTTATATAATTTGAAACTATATGCGGTTAAAAGAACAAAAGAGTGTCCGTATTCTTTGTTTCTCCACTTGACCCAATTTTGCACAAGAAGCCAAGCAGCTCTTCCTAGTTGTTGACCAGACGCACAAAAGGCCAAATATTAATGTGGGACCAATTATTTCAAGTTGTTTTCCTTTTTCTTATAAAGAATCCAAAAAAAAAAAAGTTGGAATATGTGCAAGAAATTGTTATAAAATTATATAAAACAAACCAAAATTGGCCGGAGGGGGGGGAGGGGGAAGGGGGCTCTGTTTTCTTTTTCTACTTTTGAATAATAAAATATTTAAAATATGGGCATTTGGATACGTGTGAGGCACATGCTTACCCACGTTCACTAACGCAATGAATGCACCAAAAAGAATAATCTCTAATTTCCTATTTACTTTAGTCTCTTTCTTCAATATCCTTTGACAGAATCAATCGTCGGCTCATTAAAGTTAGACATAGTTTTTTACTTAAATATTTAATTGGATATATTTATTATGAAAGAAAATAGTTTTCATAAAGAAATATTTTTTTAAAGAATAAATTATTTTTTACTTATATTTTTATATTTAATATATAAGTAAAAAAATTTATAAAAAAATTTATTTATATATATATATAACACAAAATAATAAAAATGATAAAAATAGAGTAATAGACATTGCAATGAAAGAAGGGCGGGGGAGGGGTGCGGGAGATTATAGTGGATGGGGATAAGTGAGGTTGCGGTTGGGAATGAGTAGATAGGTGGGGTTAGGAGTGGATTAGAAAAAAAATGTAAAAAGTAAAAAAATGGAGGGGGTTGTTGGGGTCGGGGTGGGATGTGGGGTGGGTGGAAAATAAATAATTTTTTAAAAGATTATAATTTTTTTGGGGAATGATGGGTTGAGGTAGAGGTTGGGGTTGGGATTGGGATTAAATGAGTTAAGATAAGAAATTAAAAATACATATATTTTTTTGGAAGGATGGGGTAAAGGTCGGTGGGTGGTGATGGATGGATGGGTTAGGTGATGGAGTAAAGGTGGGAAGGGTAAGACTATTAGGAGAGATTGCCACTTGTTTTTCCTACTTTCATATGGATATCATTTTTTTACTTCCATGGAACTTGTTTTCCTAAAAAAATATTTTTAAATTTATTAACCAAATGAACATGAGAAAATAAAAAACGATTTTTTGAAAAACATTTTCCTCTATATCGAACTGTAACACCCTCAATGTTGAGCTAGAATTTGAAATTCTACTTATGTAATAACCCACTCGGTCATCTCCTTACGTTTCGTCTTTTCCTGTGCGTAGATCTATTTTGTAGTTGCCCCAGATCGTTTATGACCTGCTGGGACCGGTAGCTCGGTGCCCTGGTGACTTTTTTTCTCATTATCTGAGTTTTTATGTTTTGAAGTTTTAGTTTTGAAACAGTGGAACTCGAGAGTGAAATAGTAGTAAACGCGTTCAAAATCAAATTTTGATAGTTCCATTAGCTCTAAAATGCCCACTTTGGTCTAGATAGACCCTAAGTTTGTGTCCTGAGCTTTTCGTTTTGAGGTTGGATGGTTTTGTGGAAATTCAGCCCAATGGAATTTCATTTTGGAGCCTGGGTGGTCTTTTGATAATCAGAGCGTTGGATCGATTTTTCATCGATTCCATCAGCTCCGAAATATCGATTTTAGGCTAGTTGAGTTGTTGGTTCGCTTCCCGGGGTTGTCGTTGTTGTTTCGATGCTGTGCATGGAAGTTGTGAACCTAGGCCTAAGGCATTGACTTAGTCAACATTCTTTCGAAACGGGCTCATATATTAATTTTGTCAGCACCGTTGAGCCCGGAATGTTATTTCAGACATGTGTGCATAGTTTGTTCGCATACTTTGGTTTTCAAATGCATTTCAGGTGTTGTTTCGGGCCATCCTGCTATTGCAGATTTTTGTTGTCAAAACTGTATCTCGTGCAGGAATGTTCCATCTTCGTGATTGCAGAGCCTACTCAAGCGATCACGATGCCTTGATCCTCTACCCTGCATGATTGCGACCCCCGCCACGCTATCGCGATGTCTTGGCCTTCTACCCTGCGCGATCGCGATGCCTGGTAGCCCATCTTATCGCGATAGCGACCCTTGCCCACACGATCGTGATGAACAAAGGTCTGGCAGTATATAAGTTGTTTCCTCGAATTTTCAAATCACTTTCCTCCTTTTCTTCTCAGTTGCTCCTAAATTCAGGCTGCATTTTAGGCTCCAAACTCAACTAAAGTGAAGGGAAGTCCCTCCCCAAGATCACTCTCATCCTCCCTTTCGTTGGTGAGTCGTTCCTTCTTTGTTATTTCCATGAAATTAGTGGTTTTTCACCATTGTTGGTCCTTGATCAGCTGCGGCTGTTTCACCCATTTCTTTCTAGTTGAATTGCAGTGTAACTCTTGTATTTTGGCTTGTTAATGCTTAGTGTCTAGGAGACACCTCACTCGGGTTATGTATTTCCCCTATTTTAGCGTATGGTTTTTGTGCAACGTCTTGCACTTTTAATCACACTGCTTCCGAGTTGTTTTGAGGACCCTTTAACTGTCCGTTTAGACTTAAAATTGAATCACGTGTTCCTTGAGCCGAACCCTTTGTGCTGGTGTTTTTAGTTTAATATTTAGGGATGTGGGGCCCACGGGCTTATTTTAGGGTGCGTTTCCCGACCCCGGTTGCTAATTGCAACATAAGTCTCTTTGTTCCTATTTTGACCCCTGGACTTGCATTTTGTTTAGTTTTGGTGGTATTGACTGTATTAGAGCTTCGGATCCATGGCATGCTCTCTTTGAGGATTTCCGTCAACATCCAGGTAGGCTAGGTTTATCTTGTGCATTGTAGAATGGGTTAATATTATTTGTGACATAGCTAG
>JBDJHY010000049.1:2877145-2895515 GCA_039654485.1 Withania somnifera | reverse complement strand
TGACACCATGTGTCTTCCCACGCGCCTTCTATTTGTGTATTCATGTATGGTGCCCCATCATCAAAAGGAACAATAAAATACAGGAAAAATAAATTTAGGGGTTAATAGAACCCCCGTAAGTTAAAGTGTATCGTAGCGATTTTGGACATAGTGTGAGGAGGTAATTATGCCTTATCCCTTATTTTCAAGAACATTTCGATTATTTAAAAAAAAAGGAGTTTTGTTTTTTTTTTTTTTTTTTTTTTTTGGAATAACATTTGGACTTCTTAAAATATAGTTTTTTTAAATAACATTTGGATTGCTTTTTACGGAAAAAATTATTATTTTAATATAATTGGATTATTTGGGAAAAAAATAAAGCAGCTTCTTTCTCAATGATATTTGGATTATTAGAAAAACATTTTTTTCTCAATAACTTTTGGTTGTTTTGACAAAAATAGATTTTTTCATTAAGAATATTACTCACTCAGTGAAATATTTATTAAATTATTCAAAAATAGAGTACTAATGAAAAATAAATCTCACTCTCAAAGAAATTCAGTTTCTTTTTTAAGAAATGAGGGTTAATTTTCTTATTTTAGGTTTTAGAAAAATATGACTTTATTCAAAAAAAGAAAATGGTCACAAAAAATATTGTAGAAGGGGATTAGTATTTTTTCAATATGTGGAAGGGGTATTGTTTCTCAACCCTGAAATGTTAGGAGATGAAGTGGGATTTACTCTTAAAACTGTATTGTAAAAAGATAAAAGTGGCATGACTTCAACTAGGAATCTAACTAGAAAAGAAAAGGGTGCCTCTATAGTGCTATGTATATTTGAAGAAAATAGTAAAAAAAAAGTGGGTGATATTATAGTCTTAAAAGAAACAAAAGGGAGTCATAAGATAACTTTTAAAATTTCGGTGATAATTGAGAGAAATTACTCTTGAATTAGATGAATAAAAATATAAAATTAGTCAATGAAAGACTCTTTTAGGTACTATTTCATAAGGTAAGCAATTATTATATGTATTGAATCAAAGTGTTAGGAAACCCATAATAAGTAGTTAGTGTATTTGATAAAAAAAAAATTGATAACTACTTTTTAAATCACTAAGATATCCTTAAAGTTCTTTATAAGAAATATATATATTTAAGTACTATTATTTTCATTAGAAAGGATGAATGATGGGAAAATAGTAAAGAGATAGTTAAAAGTTATGTTTTTAAAGAAGTATTTCAAAATTGTAAAGGATATATGGATTAAATTATAAAAGCTTGTCAATCAAAATTACTTGTTACCTGTCAAATAAATCATTGCAAGCAGGACGATTTCTTGCAAACGTTTGATAAATAACTCCAAATGTACATATTTTTTTCTTCCAACGGCAAACTTTACTTGTCATGAAACTTTTTCAAGTCAGTGTAATAGCCACCACAACACATTTTATTTGAGAAAAACAAATTTTGATCTGCTTTCCTTCTTGCGAAAAGAATGAAGCAAAAATTGATAAACTTGTCAAACAAAATCACCTCACTCACTTCACTGGTTCACCCACAAACAAGAGAAGGATATCTTGTTGTTATGATGACTGTTGCCTTAGCCTCGTGTGTGATTATGCTCAACATATTCTTTCTTCCATGCAGCAAATGACTATTAAGTCCTTTCCCCTCAAGTCCCAACTCACTTCACCCTACACCTCTCTGCAAGAAAATTTTTCGGGGTTGTAAATATGTCAGTTTGAATGGATTTGTTTGGCCTTTTCTTATAATTTATCAGATGGTTTCTTGATTTATCTCTTTCTCTCTCTCACACTTACAAAAATAAAAGACCACACATCATCTCCTTCTCAAACCCATCTCCCTATCTGTTCATTCATTTTGTTCTGAACAACTTTGTGGGGGTTACTCTTTTTATTAGTGGTAGAAATCAGTAGTTTTAGATTTGAACTTTTACTTTTCAAGATCTTTTGAAAATATTTAGGGGATCTAGCTAGGAGGGTGCTAAGCTCTATAGATTCCAAAGTGAAAGCTCTCAATAATGGCAGCTTTTTAAGAAAAAGTCGAAGAAAATATATGATGATTAGTGCTGCTACCACTTCACTTTTATTACTTCTTGCTTCTCATCATTTGCAAATTTCAAAATGTTTGAACCATGTTAATAAACCTCCCCAAAACCCTCATTTGACTTTATCCTTTTCTTGAAGCACCATCTAATTTCCTTGACAAATTAAAAAGCCAAGAGGGAGCAAAAAAGAAAAAAGGTGTTTCCTTTTTGCCTAAAGTTGTTTTCTTTTGCATGGATAATCAAAGTGTAGGAAGTAGCATGTTGAGGGACTATAGGAAAGGGAATTGGACAGTCCAAGAAACTATGGTTCTTATAGAAGCAAAGAAGTTGGATGATGAAAGAAGAATGAAAAGGCAAGGGGATGGCAATAGTGAAAGGGGAAATAAACTAGAACTAAGATGGAAATGGGTGGAAGATTATTGCTGGAGAAATGGTTGTTTGAGGAGCCAGAATCAGTGTAATGATAAGTGGGACAATCTCATGAGGGATTTCAAGAAAGTGAGAGAATATGAAAGAAGATTGTCTCAAAAATTAGCTGAAGAGGATGACATTAGTAATATTCATCAAGAAATAAAGTCTTATTGGAAGATTGAGAGGACTGAAAGGAAAGAAAAGAACTTGCCAACTCATATGCTGCCTGAGATTTATGAGGCATTGGTTGAAGTTGTGGACAAAAGGGGTCAAAAAATGCTTGTAGGTGGTACTGGTACTTCTGCTGCTACTTCTTACACTCCAAGCACAACTTCTTTGTCTCCCATATTGCAACAGCGTCAACCCATTCAAGTACAAATTGCAACTTTTCCACTCCCACCACCACCACTATTATCACCACCAGCACTTCCACAACCACCTCAGCCAAGTAATCTTCCTTACACTTTCCCTTTACCTACAGTAGTTACTTCTTCTCTAACTTTTTAATAGTACTTAAGTTTCTGTTACAGAACACATGATATGTTATGTCTAGAGTTTCTATCAATACCATTGGACTGTAAGTTTCTATTTCTTAGATTTATTTTTTTGATGAATCATTAATTGTATAGTCACCATTCACCAATAATTGTAGTACTATTGAGAGGTCCATTCTCATTTTCATATCTATAATAGAATTCAAGTCCTACTTGGATACAATTTCTATTTTTGGTAAATTAATTATGATTACTAGATATCTTCAATAAAGGTTTGCCTTGTCTGTATGGCATTGCTTTCTTTCTCTCTGGGACATCTAATTGTTCCTTTTTTAATGCGGACTTTCTTATCCTTACAACATGGAACTATCATACTAATTCTTATTCTATTGAGCATTATATTTAGTGTATTCTCCAAAGCCAAAGGCTTGCATAGACTTTTTGTGATCTTAGGTGTATGAAAGCTAATAAAATTTGTTTTTCTCCAGCTTTGATTCTTTAATTATCCTAGTATAGTGTTCTATACAGCCTGTAATATCATTCTTGATTATTGCCCTTCTTTGTGAATTGAATTCATTTTTCTAAATCTCTCCCGTCTTGGTATCTATCTCTCACGGTCTCTTGGGGTTCGGGTTGGTAGGGATTTAAGGGCCCGTTTAGATTTATTTATTTTAAATATTTTAAAGCTAAAATAGCTTTTAAGTATTTTTGAAATGTTCGAATAAATTTTAAAAATGATTATAATCACTTGACTTTTGGCTAAAATATTAAAAATAAGTCAAAAGTTCCTAACTTATAACTTTTGATTTAAAATGCTAGAAATAAGTCAAAAGTCTTAAGTTAGATCCTGATTTATTTTTAATATTTTAATCAAAAGTCAAGAACTTATAAACATTTTTAAAATTTACCGAAACACTTTAAAAAAACTTAAAAAGTTATTTTTGGCTTAAAAGCAGCCAATCCAAACGGGCCTTTAGTGCCTTTGTGTGACTGGACCTTAATTTTATATTTCAATAAGAGCATAAAACTTTAATCCTGTATAAGTTTTGTAGGAGTTTAAAGTTGAGTGAAATAAATATTCTTCTATCGAATTTATATCACGCACATTCTTTTTTATTAATCGATTCTAAATAGAATGACATAATTTTATGTAATAATAATTTTACTTTAAAATGTTAATTTTATCCTGAATTAGATATTTATAGTCACAGAAATACCTATGACTTGTTTGATGCAAATTTCAAAAGTTTTTCATTTTTCTTAATCTGTATCAAGCCAAGTTATATCATATAAATTGGGATGGAGCGAGTATTAAAAACTCACATAGCTAATCTCAATTTGCTATTGGAAATAAGGCCTTGTTATTTGTTGTTGTCTAGAGTTGGCCATTTAATTATGATAATCTTACACAAGAAAAAAAGTTTTAACTGTTTTAAGCAATCAAGATTAATGGGTATATATATATATATATATATGTATATCCAATTTGTGTTGATGTAGTTTCGATTTACATGTGTTTATGTTTTAGAGATGTGTGATAGCTCAGATCCTGATAGAAGTGAGCATTCAGATGCACCAGCCAAGAGAAGAAGAAAAGGAGGAGGAGAAGCTGAAATCAGTGGCACTAGTGGTGGTAATAACATAAATAACTTGCAAGAAGTTGGCTCTGCAATCCTCAAAAGTGTTGCCCTTATAGCAGAGACCATTCAGGCATCTGAAGAGAGAGAAGAGAGAAGGCACAGAGAAATGTTGAGCTTGCATGAGAGAAGGCTACAAATTGAGGAATCCAAAGCTGAGATCAATAGACAAGGCATCAATGGACTTGTTGATTCTATCAATAGACTAGCCAATTCAATCCTTTCTTTAGCTGCTAACAACCAACCACCTCTACCTAAATAGAATTATTTTCCAAGTTGATTGTGGAAATTAAGTAAACACAGATTGGTATAGCCAGGAAGCTAGAGACTAATCACAGTTGCTTGTACATTATAGCTAATCCTCATAATCTCTTTCTGCCTCTCGCATCATATCAAACTTAAAGGGTTGTTTGTAATTCTATTCATTAAAGCAGTTACTCTTTGTTATACAAACTTTTAACTCGATTTTGTCTAACTGCATTTCTTAGTTACTTAACACTTACTAAAATATTTGATTTTATTGTCTTCAATAATTGATGTTTGTGCCAAATGGCTTCCTAACTTAAGGATTTTTCTTCAGTCAATTTCAACCTATGGTTGCGCAATATAACCAAATTACCTAGTAAAGTCATTTGTTTTCATTCAAATGTATATTCACCTTACAAAGTAACAAGTGTTAGAGGTCACTTAAAAAGTGACAAAATTATCAAAGTAGTCCCTTAGGTTTTAACTTTAAATTAAACAAGTCCTTATTTTAGTATGAATTACTAATAGTCCTGTCTAATTTTTACTCGTGAATTATATAATTTTTTATTTTATAGCTAACTCCACAATATAGATTAAAATATAAATTATAACCTTATAAATAAATAGAAACAAAGGGTGTTCATTTAGAGGCAACGCAGGTACTAAATATTTGTAACGAGATAAAGGGAAACATAATATCTATCGTTTAAAATTGAAAGAATCTAAATTTTAAAGTAGAGTCGGAGGGAAAAAGTAGTTTTCAACCAAATAATATTACAAAATTAACAAAATATATTTGGAAAAGCCATGATCAAAAAATTTGAGCATAACGGTATCTATCAAATCCTACTAGTACGTAAGGCAATTAAAAAAAATCAGAAGCTGTCAAATAACCAGTTTAAGCGAGAAAACTTAATGTTTGAATAATGTAGAACAGGCGATATATGTATACGATCTTTAAATCCAAAACACTATGTTAGATGAAAGGCGATAACGAATTTTAAAATCTGATAGTCATGGTACAAGCCTCTAAGATGTTTGAAATAAAGCAACTTGGCTCTGAAATAAAAAAAAATACATTAAGATAAGATAGGGGGCCACAAATTGCTAAGAACAACTAGCAGCTACCTCGAGACTTGAGAGTACAACATAACTACTCAAGCACTTAATAAGTGCTTGAATTAGTTCCTGTACAAAATATGCAGAAAAGAAAGAGTAAGTACGAACACGTGTACTCAACAGCTTTATTGGCTAATCCTAATTCAATAAATTAACTTTGAATTGACGAGAAACACCAAATTCAACCAAATCCCCAATAACTGCAAGAACCTACAATTATGAAATTCCAACCTAACATAACAATTTATCACAAATACAATAAAAATAAAAGTAATATTGGCATACCGAGCAATGACTCAATTCACGAGGCAAAGAACATATAGAAATCATCAAACTCATTAAACAAAGTCATACATAGACAGAATGAGTGAATGGATTGATAGAGTGACTGCAATACAGATATGATGTAAATGATATATGTTTGTTTTACTAGTACACACCTGTTTTCGTTTGGGAGATAGCCAAGATCCTTGATGGATTCGCAAGATCCATGTATCCATTCAAAATTATTTTCTATCAAACTATAAATCCTATCAATCTGAAATGATTTGTCCCGTCATTATTGAAGAACTCTTTTCTTATGATGTATAGGCCTCAAAATGTGAAAGTTTAAAATTTCTGTGCTAGCATAGTCTCGATAAAAAATTTAGTGTTGAATGCTTAGGAGGTGCTACGGAGATGGTGGATTAGATTTTTCATATTTAAGGTGGTAATCCTTATAGTAGACTTGTTTCCCTAACCGTTCCGTCCGTGATACACCATTTTTTTTATTTATTAAATATTTTTATTTTACAATTATTGTACAAATAATTTATGAATTTAATTTTTATTTATTCAATTAATAATTTTGTAAGTTTCGTTTATGATTTTTTTTAAATTATATAATATTTAAAATTTAGGTAGCATATACTTTTTTCTTAATTTTGCTAACTAGCATATAAGATTTGAATTTTATATCCAAGTTTTTAAAATTTTAAATTTCTTAAAGTTTGTTAAATTTGATGTTTTGTAAGGTAAGTTTGAGTATTTTTTATATATTTTCAATTTGTAAGATATAATTTTTTAACTTATTATTTCAAAATCGTTATAACTTTTTATTTTCTAAAGTTTATATAAGATTTAATATTTATATATATAGATTTTTTCTAAGTTTTTTAATTCATAACTTAGAAGTTAAAAATATATTGAAAAAAATTAAAAGTATAAATAAATAATAATAATCTTAGTCTTATTCAAATATTTAAAATTTATTTACAATGTACAACTATTAGTAGAGCACCTAATTTACGCAACCACCTTGGCTATTTTCATTTTGGTGCCAAAATTCGATTTCGGAGCGAAGATTCATAGCCTACATTGTGAGTCACAAGGCAAGGCTCTGATAGAACCTGGAGCTCGAATGAATCTTCTGAGGAAGAAAAGTTCTGTTTTAACTAAGGCTCAAATGTAATACCAAAAAAGTTGTATGGCCTAGAAAAACTTTTGTCCAACTCTTGTAAAGATCTAGTGTGATCAATGAGTGGTTTTGGTAAATTTCGAAAATGTCTTCATGTTCCATGTTATCATCACCGTTGTCACCAATTATTGAATCTACAAATAATTCATACTGTGAAGTGAACCTTAGTAGTCCTTTGTTGCGTCGGTCGACGTTGATCCAATCTCTGAATAGCATCTCGATCTCCAAGTTGTCTTCTACTAGTGAATATTTGTATTCTCCAATTTGAAATCTCCATCGCTAAAAGCTCACTCTGAAGCTACTGATGTCCCTTGAATATCTAGCAAGTCCTTCACCATCTTGCTGAGTCTTAGAAATTAATTTTCTCGAACCCTCTATCAATTCAAAAGTTGTGGTATGCCTTCACTGTCTGTAATATTATCAAGTCTCTTGTATAGATAGCCATCAAAATCACATTTATTAGAAGAATCAATACTGAGCTGAGACTTCATCTTACTATGTAAATCTTTTTTAGGCCTACTACTTTTGGAGCATCAACAATATTTTTTTGTAATGCACAATATTTATCATATATTTTCCTAGCACATAATCTAATGCTATTTTGACAAGTTTCCCAACTTACTTTTTTATATGATTGAATATCTAACTTTTCATAAATACATTTGACTAATGTTTTTGCAACAGTTTTTTTATATTCATGGTTAAAAAGAATAACAGTTAAATAAATTTGCGGGATAGGAAAAAATATTTTTAAAATTTTTCAATCATAACGTCAACAACCTCTTCAATTAAAGGTTTATCTTTATATTTAGCAAAACGATTTGTAATATTAAATACATGTAATAAAATTTCAGTAACAATAGGATAATACAAACCAGACAAAACATCTGTGACTTCATTAAATGATTTAAAAAATGTTACAAGTTCATTTACATTATCCCAATCATTATTAGTAATTTAAATTTGAGATTTGAAGTATGTTCGTTAAAATGCATAGTAATAGAATTTCTATATGTATGCAACCTCAAACATCCATAAAAATAAGTCCATCTTGTTTTAATTGTTTTGAAATTTTGTATAGGGAGACCTGCAAGTTCACAAAGTTTGTTAAAATGATTAATTCCACTATTTTTATGCATATAAAAAATCCAAAAGCAAAAATTATCACTTTTTTACGACTATTTTTAAATAATGTCACGCCATCAACTCACAACCAAATTTAAGATATGCGCAGCACATCTAACATGAAAAGTATCAGGGAAAATTGAAAATTTCTAGCTTTTAACATGTTTATAGCATTTAAATTAGAAGAAGAATTATCTAAACTAATGCTAGCACTTTATTAGAAAGTCCATAAAAAATCTAAAACTTCAGCAACCATGCTAGTAATATAAGCACCCATTTTTTTATGTTCACATATTTTATAAGCTATAATTCTATTTTGTAGATTTCAATTATAATCAACCCAATGTATAGTAACAATTAAAAAATCAAAATCATAGGGACTTCGACTCATATCAGTGGTAATAGAAACTTTGCAATTCATTAATTAAAAATATTCACAAATCATTTGACAATATTGTTCAAGAAAATTAAATATATCTCTTTTTACCATACTTCTTGAAATACCTCCATAACTGGAATTAAATGTATCTTAAATATATGTAAGAAAAGTAGAATGTTCTCTAAAATTAAAATGTAAACCACAAAAAATAATTATTTTAGAAAAATTTTCATCATCACGATCCTTGCTATAGGGCTCTTATGAAAGAGGGCTAGTGAATTCAACGGTTTAGTTCACTTTGAACCTGTTTGAAACTTTATACAATGGTTGAGAACCTCTAGCAGACATAGAAGGATTAAGAGTAGCTAATTGTTCATGTCACTTTCGTTTATGCATAGATTCCAAATGTCTAATCATCCCTCCCATTGAACCTCCACTGCCGCCAGGTTTATAAACCCATGTTTATTTACAAAGACGACAAGAAGAAATAGTTTTTTCGTTATTCAAAAAATAAAAATGCCAGACATGTTATTTTCTAGGATGAGCTACAGGAGCTTTATCCTTCTTTTTATTTGAGAAGTAGAGGGGGGTCTAGCTCCAACCTCGAGTCAAGTTCATCTAGAGCCTGAGTTGGTACTTTAGTAGCAGGGCTAGTAGGTGATTCATTTAAATCTTCTTATACGTCTACGTCTACTTTTAATTCTTCATCTAAATCCTCTTCAAAATTATGGTACCTACTCTCAAAAGCTTCATGGGGAATAGGAGTATTAGTATTAATTTATATGGGTACATTTTAGAGAGGGGTCAAATCAATTTCATCCACATGCATCAAATTATCATTATTAATTCTAATTTAAAAAACTTTAGGTTGTTGTGAAGAAGAACTAGAACTTAGCATCCTCCTAAAATGAATTTTAAGATCTTTTTTCTTTCCATAACTTTCTTTTATATAAAACCATAATATACTAAAATTAAAATTAAATTTCTAAATTTTAAAAAAATAATAAATACAAAAATTAAATAATAAAATTTGAGAGTAGAACAAATGTACCAAACGTCTGCTGAAAAGTTGACGTAAATAACTAAAATTAATAATTTAATAAAGATTATTGAAGAAGATTGCTCCTTCAAAATTCACCAAATCAAGCTTCTAATCTTGAATTAAAAAATATTAATTAAATATTATAAATTTGAGACTTTTATAATTGATAATTGAGAGATAAAATTGAGAAAGAAAGAGAGAAATGAGAGAATGGAAGATTTGATGAAAAACTGAGAGCCTCCCGCGCTCGAGGTTACGCCCATTCCGCGCGCCATCGTTGTTCCGAAATTAAAACGCCCTCTCCTTTCTGATATCCAAAGGAGAGCGGAGAAAAAAGAGGTATTTATAGGAAAATATGAGTTAGGGAACTAGAGGGGGGAGAGAGGGAGGGGAAGGGAATGGTTATACAACCATTTGGAGCCGTTGTAAATGGACTCCAATGGCCATATAGCCGTTATACTTATTTAGTTTAAAAAACTAAAATTTTCCAGCTAACCGAGATGAAATCTCAATCCCACCCTGATTCAGATCCCGATACTGTCAACCCATCCCATCTTGTTTGTACCGGATCGGGATGGTCCCAGTTTGGTACCCAACTATAATCTATATTATATGTATCCATGACTGGGATGCAGTATGGAGCTATTTCCTCGCACTACCTGATCTATTTGCTTAGTGTCATTCTAATTTCTGGTTATTGCTTCCATGGCAGCAGTTGAGTTTTTACTGTGGTTTTGATTCTCTTATTTGGGTTGGACTTGAGTTTTTTCCACTGAGAAATGATATATGGCGTGAGCCCAGGGTTTGGCATTTTCTCCTAATGACTATGCCACGAGTTGCCTTTTTATGAGGATTTTGTATGTTGGGTTAAACCCCTCTACGAATCCTCCGACCTGAATGCTATGCCTAAGGTATATTTCTTGGCTGAGGGAGGGGTATACAGTGGTATGAGGGATAACTATATATAGGAAACCTTTCCTGGACCCGCTCCTTGCAGAATCATGTATTAGGGAGGGTAAAAATGGGCGCTATTTACTTTTCCTAGCACCCCTTTGCATTCTATTCCTACACGTTGATTTTTACTTTTTATGGATTATGGGGGAAGCCCCTGTTGAGTTATTTGGCTGCCTAGTTATACCTACCAGTAGTATGGGATGTTGAATTGATTTGTTTGCTAGTAGACTCTATTTGCTATTTTTTTATCTTTTTTGGTTACTGTTTTGGCACTTACTGTATTTGCTATTAGCTTAGCCTGTTATTGGTTTTATATTCTATTATTAAGACTTTCCAAGTGATGGTTACGCTGGAGCTCTAGGTACGTGTCACGTTGGTCATAATGTTTTTGTGACTTGGGCCTTCTGTATTATAACCTGATAGATGGATTTCTATCTTACTTGTTAGATGATGTTGTGAATACTTCCCTTTTATCTATTATTTAGTCTCATTTTACCCTATTATATGGATACTTTTGCCGATCGGTCTATGATGCCTACTGGGTACCCATGTTTGGTACTCATGTGTCATGACCCTCGGGTCATTTTTCTTATTTTAGCAATTCTTCCATGTTTTAGAGTGTTCTTATAACTTCCCTAAGTCGTTTGTGACTTGCTGGGATCGGTAGGTTGGGTCCCTGCCAATTCTATAGCTTAATTCCTTTATATTTGTATCTTCTCCGGGCCTTTCTCAACTTGGAGGATCTAGAATTGCCTTTACGTCAATCCCCGTTGGGCACGAAATATCGATTACATAAAGATTTCATGTATGAATTATCCAGATAGGACTCTGTTTCCATTTTGTGCAACTTTTGAAATCTGTTAGAAAAAGTGGCAGGGATTTATAAATCGATCACTTTGACCGATTCATCAATAAACGGTGCCCCTATTTAAAACACTTTTCTTCACGAAATCACTTTTGAAATCAACCTTTTGTCTTTTCTTTCTTGACATTTTCTTAGAGAAAATAAGGTGTGGTTTGAGGGTTATTTTCAAGTTCTAATCTGTAGATGCTCATTGTTAAGTTTCTACGATCTTTCTACCAGTAGTTTCTTAATTTCTCTTTAGTTACAAGTTTTCTATATTACATAAGCTTTCAAGTCTTATTTTCTTCATTATTATCCATTGGATTGAGCCCTATTTTGTATTGTACGACCTATGGGTTTTCCTCTACGTGGTGGTATAAAGTTTTCTTGTTTTTTGGGCTATGAGTGTTCACGGGCCCCTTTTTAGTTTGTATTTCGACCCTGCTATTTATATAGAAATATGGGCTTTATTTTACTCATCACGTAGGTTATGTTTTTTCTAGATTTATGCAATTTCAAGCCTTCTTCGAGCTTTTTAGGTATCTCACCATACTTTTTTAGGTTATTGCCGAGATCCAGGTAGGCTACAACTTATTTTTTTAGATTGGGTGTTTAGTATGATATATTCTTGGTATATGGACATCTTAGGATTGGGTTACTAGTTTGGAACCCCGTTCTAGTGATTATCTTGGCCTACGACCTATTTTGATAACTTATTCTTTTATATACTTCCTAGGGCTACTAGGCCCTCCTGCGTGTGTCACGCCAATTCCAAAACATAGTGAGGTTGGGAGGGGATTATACTAGTGGTTAGAGCTTAGTATCTATCCTCTAGTTTTGTTGGTGGCTCTAGACTGGCTAATTGATATGTAATCTTTATGGGATGTTGCGTGTGATTAGTATGTGTGCGGTTACTTGGCAATAGATAGTTCAATATGGTTTTGCTGAATATATAGTGTCTCTGTTTGATAATGTTGTACCCTATCCCGATGCGATCTTGGGAGTGAGTTGTATTAGTATAAGAAGTGATAGCTTCATGGTTTCCCCTGTATAGATGGGTACTTGTCCCTTAATGGGCGCCCTTGGGGCAGTTATGGCATCTCTGATGCGAGTATTCGTGGCTTGGGACTGTAGTTGGGCTTGAAAAGGGTGTACCTTATGACTAGGGTTTGGCAGCCGTTCTATGGATTCTAGTTAGCAACCTTAGACCAGTTTAGTCTATTGATTAGATGCAAGAATACATTAATGTTTTTTAAAGGTAACTTGATTTTGATAGAGTAATAACCAAAAATGAATTTCTTATATATTATATATATATCCACGACTGCGTAGAAGTATGAAGCTATTTCCTTACACTATGGAATCCTATTTTCTCACCATCACTATCATTCCTGAATATTGCCTACGAGGCAATAATTAGATCATACCGATTCTTTTTTTGCCTTCATGGATAGACTTGAGGTTTTCCACTGAGATATGATGTACGAATTGAGCGTGAGTTTTGACATTTCTGCCTTGATGAGTATTCCACTAGTTGGCCTTTTTACGAGGATTTTGTAGGTCGAACTAGATCCCTCCACAGACCCTTTGACACTGGGTGGCTATGACTAAGACACTACTACTAGGTATGAGCTACAACTTAGGGAGGGATATACTGGAGTATGAGGCGTAACTATATTGGGAAGCTTCCGTGTGTCGCTTTTGGCAGAGTCTTTGTACCAGGAAGGGTATGTATGGGCCTATTTACTCTTTAACACCCCTTTGTATTGCATCCTTATACACTGATTTGTACTCTTCAGTACTTACGGGGGAATACCTATTCGTCTACTTGGTTACCTAGTTGTACCTACCGGTAGTATAGGATGTCGGTCGGGTTATATTTTCTAGTAAACTTAGTTTTTTCATTTCTGTCTCTTTTAGGTACCATTCATGAACTTGTTGTATTTGCTGTTAGCTTAGCTTGTTATTAGTTTTGTATTCTCTTATTAGTTCTTCCTTGGTGCTGGTTAAGTTAGAGCTCTAGGTAAGTGTCGCATTGGGTCATGATTTGCTTATAGCTCAGGTTTTGTGTGTTATACCCTAATAGTTGACTTTTCTTCATATTTTTAGCTGATGCTACACATAATTATAGCTCATCATTCACCGCACTTACTATCTATTAGTACAGTTATCTCTTTTCTATTGTTCATTGCGTGTTATTGCCCTAATTGCTTATGATCTCTTTTTACCTTGATTATGCTTACTTTTACCCGGTTGCACTATGATGCCTACTGGGTATTTGTTGTTTTTGGTACTAATGGTATATTCTTACATCTATTTGTGATGCAGATCCTGGAATGAGTTAGCAGAGCAAACGCGGTCTTGCAAGCTAGTTTGGTATTGTTCCAGGAGATACAGTGAGCATTTGGAGTTCATGATGGTCGGTCTTCCTTCTATCTTCCTAGCTTTCTAATTGGAATCTAGATAGCTATTTTTTTAGCTTTGCCCCATTATTGTTTTTATTTTATACTATCCTAAATATAGATGAGCAGCATCCATGACACAAGGTTCTGGGGGATTTACTTTCTATTATATTGTTATGTCTCCTTTTCTTCTCCTTCTCTTCTTATCCTTTTCATTCCTTTAGATACTTGGTATACTCCCATCTCTTAATGCTTTCATCGGGGTTAGGCTTGTATATAGGTGTGATGTAGATGCCATCACAACTCAATTTTTGATGTCATACTACACTTATGCATTTTTTTGTTATGTAGATCCTAGTTCGAGTCACCAGAGAGCTGACGTGATATTGCGAGTTATTTTGGTATCATTCTAGGGGATACAGTGAGCAGTGGAGGTTCATGCTGTCCGACTTTTACTTCTATAATCAACATGTCTTAGTTGGATTCTGGATAGATGTTTCTTAGTTTTCCCTCGTTGTGGGTTTTTTTGTACTGTTCTATGTATGTAGATGCCCTATATCTATGATACTAGGTTCTGGGAGTTAATTTTTGTTATTTATTTTCGATTTCTTCTCCTATCTCTTCTTTTCATCTCCCTTCCCTTTTTCTTTTAGTTCTTAGTACAACCCATCACATTTTGCTTTGGGCCTAGGTTAGGCTTGTCTACAGATAGAATGTAGACACCATCACAACTCAGTTTTTGGGTTGTGACAAAGTGGTATTAGAGCTCTAGGTTCATAGGTGTCTTTGGATGTAGGAGAGAGAGTCTAGTAGAGTCCCATGGATCGATACGTAGACGTACATGTCCTATCTTTAGGAGGCTATAGGGATTTTTTATAGGGATGACTTTGTTGAATCTTCTGTGTGAAGTTTCCACTAGTTTCTAGGTTATTCACTTTGTTCTATTCCTTCACAGATGGTTCACATATATTTTGTATATGGAGGTAATGATTCTCCTCCGCCTTACAAAAAACTCTAGTTAGGGGTCAGGGTAGACCTAGAGGCCATGGGCGAGAGTGAGCTAGAGTTGTTTGAACCGATCCTGCATCTATAGATTTAACTCCACCACATATGCCACCACCTTCAGATGAGGCACTTAGAGATATGTGGTAGTGTATAATTACTATATTTCATATACTTCGGCTTAGGGAGCGGCACACGTTGCCCCAGCTTTTCCTATTCATCCAATACCAGTGGGAGTCACATTTACTCCTCCACAGCCTATTCCAAAGGTACAACCAGTTTAGCCTCAGCTTGTAGTTTCTATTATGATTTTCGAGGATTGAAAAATGCATAGTCATTTCATCCGTATGGGGCCTCTGAGGTTCTCTAGTGATTCTAGACAGGATCCTTGTAAGCTTATTATAGAGTGTAATATGAGGTTAAGACCTTGGGTTTGAGGGAGACTTATGGGGTTGATTTCATCAGCTATCAGTTAGAGGGTTAGGCTAAGGCCAGGTGGAAAATATATAGAGAAAAAGCAGACCGGCAGGTTCATCACCTATGATATGGACTCAGTTTGTGAATTATTTTATGTCTTAATATGTTCCCCAAAATGTTCGTAAGTAACTCAGAGCCCAGTTTATTGACTTGAAGTAGGGATCTATGATATTTTTTAATATGAGGACTGATTCACGCAGCTTTTGAGATATAGGGATGTTATTATGTCGATAGAAGTTGAGCGGGTCCGTCATTTTGCAGCTGGGTTGAGATTTGATATTTCTTGCTCAAGGTATTCTATTGTTGGCAGTGGTTGATTATGTTTGTAACATGAAGAGACAATGTCGCTTGGCCTAAGAGGGAAGCTATAAAAGACAGCGCTGCCACGGAAATTTTAGTGGTTATCGATCTTTTAGGAGATGCAATGAAGGACATAGACCTCATCAAAAATAAAAGTATCATAGACATGCTAGTAGACTAGTTTAGGCCTCTTTTTCATTCGCTGATAGTTGTTAGAGCAGTTATCTCGTCAGGGTCACATCTTTAGGGTTTCGAGGTTGTGGTGGCTGAACTGGCTCAATCAATGTTTCTGGTTGAGGAAAAGGTCATGGTTGCTATGAGTCTGTTTATCTAGTATACTATTTTAGAGATTGACTGTGACATCACTCTATTCAACCAGCAGCACAAGATGCACAACTTCTTCAGACAATACCGCCATTGGCTAGAGGTGGCAGGTTAGTGACTCGAGGTGGTTGTAGTAGGAGCCATGGGGACAGAGTTGGGGGAAGTGGAGGAGATCAGCAGCACTTTAGGCTGCATTAGGTTTTTTTTTGTCGTACCTAATAGATCCCAAGCATAGGCTTCTAATGTAGTGATTAATGGTACTTTACATATTTGTCACCCACCAACTTTGGCATTATTTGACTTTGTATTCTTAGGTATTAGTGTACTTGATACCCTTTTGAGCATTGCGTGTGAGCCTTTACCTATTCCTATGAGTGTGTCATTCCTTTAGGTAAGCCTATAGTGGTGGATCGAATTTACTGAGCTTGTATAATTACTATATGAGGGTGGGACAACCTGGCTGGTATTGTGGCTCTAGATATATTGACTTTGATGTGATTCATGGCATGGACTGTTTATCCTCTTATCATGCATTCTTGTATTATTTTTCCAAGACTGTTACCTTATATATGCTCGATATGCCCTCGGTAGTATGGCAGGGTCCTATTGACCACTCCCTACTATCGGTGATATCTAGTATACAGGTGAGTAGGTTCTTAGCTAGGGGTTGTACAACTTACATAGCTTATGTCCATGATGTGAGTACCAATCCTCTTTCCCCTAAGTCTGTGCCTGTTTTTAGATATTTTCTTGAAGTTTTCCCTAATGAGTTATTTGGCCTCCCATCCTAGTGTGTTGTCGATTTTTCTATAAAGGTTGATCCGGGCACCAAGGCCATTTTTATTGAACCTTATCATATGGCTCCAATAGATCTCCATGATTTGATTTCTAAAGGTTTTATCTGTCCTAGTATTTCATCGTTTGGTGCTCCAGTGTTATTTGTAAAAAAAAGGACGCGACTATGCGCTTATGATTGACTACAGGCAGTTGAATAAGGTTACCATTAAGAATAAGTATCCTTTGCCACAAATTTATGGCTTTTTCCAACTTCAAGGTGCTATTATGTCTTCAAGATTAATTTAATGTCAGGTTACCACCAGTTGAGATTTCGGGCATAGGATATCCCGAAGAATGCTTTTCGAACTCGGTATGGGCACTACGAGTTTCTGGTTATGTCATTTGGGATTAATAATTCCCCGGCGGCTTTTATGGATCTTGTGACTAGAGTTTTCAGGTTGTATCTTGACTCTTTTGTGATTGTGTTCATTAATGATATTCTGGTTTACTCCATAGTCGGGAGTAACTTAAGGAGAATTTTGTAATGACCCTCATGGTTATTTATGATAAATATGTGATGTTTTGCATTCTAGAGCATTTTAGTAGTTGTCCCGAATCATTTATGACTTGCTGGATCGGTAGTTCGGATCCCTGACGACTTGGTTGAGAAATATCTCAAATTGCATGTTTTAGAGCCTAAAACTAAGACACATTGACCAAAGTCAACTTTACTTCAAGACGAGTTCAGAATTGAATTCTAACAGTTTCTTTAGCTCCGAAATGCAAAATAAAGTCAAGATTTACCTTAAGTTTGTGTTTCGGAGTTGTCATTTGCAATTTATGCCAATTTATAGATTTTGGTTAAGCTTAAGGACTAAAATGGAGCTTGAGCGGTATTTTGGTGTTAGGAGTGTTAGATCAGAATTCTGACACTTCCATCAGCTCCGCAATGGTGATTTTAAGCTAGTGGAGGTGTTGTTTGTTTACCAGACTTGTCATTGCATTTTCGAGGTGTTGGTGGGAATGTTATGGTTTAGCCAAATGGTTGACTTAGTCAACATTTTTACATAACGATCTCAAATTCCATCGTTGATAGCACCATTGAGTCTGAAATGTGTGTTTTCACTCAAAATACATATATGGTTTGTTGTTGTTGGACTCCGTTTCAATTGCATGCCTTCGTTTGAAAATTCTACAATTCTAGATTTTCTACTTTAAGTGAGATAGCACTTCGAGTGCGCGATCGCGGTAAAAATAATTTCTTTAAAAAAAAGTAAAAAAATTAATTAGCATGAACACGCCCAGTCGCAGCTAATTAAAATAGCAGAGACTAGA
>JBDJHY010000049.1:2865775-2877045 GCA_039654485.1 Withania somnifera | reverse complement strand
GCCGGTGGATTTATGAATCCGACATGTGAAATAAGTTAAGCATGGCTCTAAAAGAAAATTAATTATTAAATTAAATTAGTCAGTAATTTAATTTATTAATTAGTATATGTAATCTTAACATGGAAATTACGTAAGTGTTTAATACGAAAATTACGAAATAAAATGGAGGAGTCCAATTACGAATTTCTAGTGGAATAATTTGTAATTTATTATGGTAAGAGTAATTCAAATTAATTTATTTTGAATTATTTTCATAATAGAAGTCTCTAGATATTAATTTTATGATCCTTATAATGCCTAAATTAACTAGAATTCAAAATCTTAAAATCTATTTGGATTGGGAAAGGTTTTCCAAGAAAGTTATAAATAGGTTATCCTGACGTAGAATGGGAGATAAGATTTTCTATACAATATTTACCCACACAAATATTGAGAGAGTTTAAGAGTGAATTTAGAATTATTGTAGAAGATCGTAGATCTGGATATGGTTTCGCTTCAAGAACTGTTTTCATGTTTCGAAAGGTAAGTCTCAATTTAATTCTTGACACTCTCAATTTAATTTTTGATACACATTATATATAATATATGTTGATTATGTTATTTATTGTTCATATAAAAAAATATTAAAATATTTCTACCACATAAAATATATATTTAATATTTATCTATATATAAAGGACTGGTCAAAGGTGCGCCAGTCAAATGATCTATGGAGAACTGGCATTTGCAAGATGGCCATTATGTGCTATTGTTGGTGTCAGTCTTGTGAAGGCTGTGGTGATGGAATCGTTGGGCTTTTGCTTTTCCATTACAGAACTGAGTTATTATTGGCTGGCCTTGTAGACTTTTCTGACATAAGGGGTCTACTCTTCTTTAATTTTTTTGGTTACCTTTTGGCAGAGATGAGTATTTCAGCCTTTTGCCTCTACCAATTTAATTGGTGTATACTTTCTTCATCCTTAAACAAATTAGTTCGGTGTACATATTTTGTGTATGTAAAAATATATAATTTTAAAAAATAATTAATATTTTAATAAAAAATTTAACTATAAGAAAATATGTAAATATTTTTTATTTAAAATAAAATTTATTTAATATAGAATTGAAAAGTATTTGATATGCTTTTCAGACTTGTTAAATTTTTCAACAAATATTAGAGGCTTAATATCTAGATAATCCCCTTAAACTTGACATATTTTGTAAGATAGACACTCAAACTTTGATAGTAACTAGATATACACTTAAACTTGATAAAAGTATGTATTTTGAACATCTATTTTTTTTTTAAAAGGATTGATCTTAAACTCAGAACAACTCCTTATTTTTTGGTGTCCGTGCCTGGTCCGTAGTCCCCCCTTAACACTCAGTGCCCAGGCACAGCCCAGGTAACCCCACAACACCGAGGCAACAATTCTTATTGCTGCCAGGAGTCGATCCCACGTCGGGTATAAGGCACACTGCAAGAGGTGGACCCGGTGACCGTTGAGCTAAGCCTCATGGACATTTGAACATCTATACATACAAGGCCAAGTGATTGAAATGCACTTGGATTATAATGTGTTAAATGAATCAATTATTAGATGACACATGAAATGTTTTTTAAAAAGAACAAACTATAACTAATAATAGAATAAATATAATCAATAAATACAAATCAACTTTTATTTTGCTTTGACTTACTGAATATAACTAGAAGATGATAAATGATTAATAAAATATTTTTTTCTTTCTTCAGATAATGACAATTGCTGGATATATGCACGGCCTTTAATATTTTTTTCAATCTTATTATTAATAGATATTTAAAGATAATAAAATAAATACTCCTAAATCAAATTACTTATAACTCTAAATTTTACAAGTACACACATTAGTGATCTTAAATTGTATTAATAACTAACGGAGCGTATATTTAGTGAAGTTAAGCCACTTTCTAGAGAATTTTATATAATTATATGGACAAAAATAATAATTTAGGAACAAACTGCAATAGAGCCCATAAAAGGATAAGTGAGACTTGAAAGAAAGATCCAGTAACGTATAATAAAAGTAATTGATAAACTATAAAAATATTGGTATTGACACTTATTTCATTTACCTTTTTTTATTTTTGAATTACTTACTTTTGGTTTCATATTTTGGTTATTTAAATAGAAAAAAATTTAAAAATAAAATGTTTACTCTACTATCTTAGGAAAGAATAAAATAAATATATAACAAGTATTTATGATATTACGTATTAAATCCCATTACACTCATATATAAGAATGAAAATTCTCTTTAAAAGAATATTTCTTACAGAAAATTTTATAATAAAAAATATAATTCAATACATGTCCTATTTTCAATAGAGATATTTATATTGATGTTTATCGCATCGCATGAAGTGCGAATAATCTTACTAGTGAATTTATAATTATAGATGAAGGAGAGTTAGTTGGACTGGGGATAAAATTGAGAAGAAGAGAAATTTATTAAAACTACAAAGTAAAAATATTGGTGAATAAAAAAAATCAGTGGAAAAATTGAGATTGTCAGAAGATTATTTAATAAATAAGTAGTAAAATTATAAATAATTATATTTTAAAACATTTCTTCTAAGAAGATCTTTTTATTGTTTTGCCTTATGTAGATGGAATAGAAGCTCACTCTCTCAATGTGAAGTGTAAAACACGCCATGTTTCATGTCAACCTGCAATGTTTAAAAAGACATATTTTTCAAGTTCAAGTACTTATCTGGTCACTAGAAACGTTTAAGTGTCTATCTTACAAAATATGTCAAGTTTAAGGGGTTATCTAGGTATTAAATTGATATTAGATGCTGGTCTATTATCTTATTTGTTGACATGAGTAGTTGTAGCTGACTACATATATTTATCTAGTCATATACAATAGTGGTCTATCTATATTGAAGTAAGACAATTATTAACCATAAAAAAGTCAGATCTTTCAATTTCTATCGTCATTAATTGAAAGTGGAATTCAGCAAACTAAACACTACATATTTATACTTTTTTTTTATGAAAATAACTTTGTTTATTGGGTGTTGGCACTAAAGCAAACATAAAATGTTAAGCCTTGTGAAGCCTAATAAACTCTTACACATAAATGTATATGGTTACAAAATTGTACTCTTGATTATTCTTATTTCATCTTATTTTCCACAATTATTAATATTTATTAGTGAAAGTATAGATTTAAAGAAATCATAATGGATCTTAAAGTTTGAATTAGACATTGGACTCATCTTGTAGAGTACTTATTTAAACTCGGTAAAATTTTGATCTCTGCACCTAGAAAATATTTTCTTAAAAAACAAAGAATTCTCTTACTTATTTTCTAGTGTTTGGTAAGTAAGAATAAAATATTATCCCAAGAACATATATGTATTTAATTTTAAAAATGCTAATGACACCAAACCCGACCCCAACTATCGACTCGACATAGCTCTTGACTTCGACTCAAGATTCAAGTCCTTATCCTGACACCAACTACCAATCTGGACCCCAATCCCTATCTAAGAATCAACCCTCAACTCCAACACGAGACTTAGGATCCAGAACCAAATTTCAATCCAAGACTCAACTTTTAATCCCCATTTTGATATCGACTCGTGATCCAACTATCGATATCAATTATGTTTCTAACTCTCGATTAGAGACCTGACCCTAAAGCAAGACTTGATCCCGATTCCATACATAACTTTAACTCTCGACTCGAGATCAAACTCTCGACCTGAGATATGACCATGATTCCTGACTTAGGATTCGAGCCCCACCCGAACATTTGATGTAGACCTAACCCTGACTTAGTATTTGAAATCCAACCTCAACCCCAACTTAGAACCTCACCCTAACTCCCCACTTGGGATTTGACTCCAAACTTATACCAGAACCTATCATCAATTTTTATTTGGGACTTTATCGTTGTCTTTCGACTCGGTACCTAATACTAACTCCCGCCTAGAGACTTAACACAAGATCCGACCCTAATTTTAGACCCGAGATATGACCTTTTAATCCCAATTTCTAATTCGAGACTTGGCAACGCCTCCATACCTAGGATATGACCCCAAACTTAACCAGAAATACAACACCAACTCTTAATTCGGGACCCGACTTCAATTTCCAACATAACTCGAGATCTGACTCTTGACCCAGAATCCAACCCCAACTCTCGATTCTGTATCCAATTTTAATTTGCGACCCTAATTCGAGATCTGACTTTTGACCAAAAATCCAACCTCGACTCTTGACTTGAAACGCGATCATGACTCCCGACTCAGATCTAATTCCCGACCCCAATTCTTGATCCGCTACTCAACCCTAACTCTCATCTTAGGACCTAACCTGACTTGGGATCCAATTGTTGACCACGACTTTCAACTTTTGACCTGGGACCCGACCCAACTCAAAATTAGATAAATGCAAAAAAAAATGAGTTGAATTACAATCAATCAAAACTAAGATAAAAAGAAAAAAAATTTGTCAATATTATATTAACAAAAAAAAAACTCTCATATAAATCTCAAGAACTACAAAAAATTTAAAGTATCAAGTGTGAATTAAAAGGAATTAAAAACACTCTTAATAAAGATGAAAATGAATTTTATTAGAAAAAATAATTCAAAAATATGATTCCTACGTAAATTAAAAGTGAACTATTATTTCTATATATAAACGTGAAAAATATTTGTAGATTTGGTGCTTTATAGAATTAGAATTTCTATATAATAGTTGAATATGAAAGTTATAATAAATAAAATTTTGATTAATTTCAAACTCTTGAATTTAAGAAAATAGTATTATCTACTATAGGATCTTTTAAGGAAGGATAAATTTTTCTTTTAAAATATTTCATATTACATAAATAAAAAAGAAAATATGATTTGTACCAAAATCCCAAAAACTCCTATTATTATATCAAAAAACGGACACCAGGGCACATTAAAATCCATGCATATGATTTCTATTTATTAGGTTAGTTATGAATTACTAATATAATTTAATACATTATTCAATAAAAAAAAATTAATATTCAACATTTTTGTTAATTTATAATTTAAGGAATTAATAAAATAGTAAGTGACGATCTTGTATATTGCAGATTCCTTTAATAAAGAGCAGAAAGTTCAATCAATATTTTAATGATCTTGCCACTTTTAATATTTGTTTTGCATGCGTGTCTCTCATTAATCAATAAACTTATATATAAGAAGAAAAAAGTTATTAAAAATAACAATAGATATTAAAGTAAATGATATGCCTATTTAAATGATACAATTGACACTACAACTTACTAACTATAATTAAAAAATTACAAATATAATGAAATTAAAAAAAATGCTTTAATATTAATAAATTAAAAAAATATCTTAAATTGCTAAAATTTTAAAATAAATACTTTAAAATTTTAAAATAATAAATATATACGATAATTTTAAAAAATACGTTTATATGATAATTTTTAACAAAATATTTTTCTCTTACCGTATATTTTAAAATTCCTTAATTATTAATTTTTCTAATATGACTTACCATATATTTTATACTTACCAAATTTCGTAGCACTCTTTAACTTCAAAAAATATTTTTTGTACCATATATTTTAAATTTTTTAATTAAAATAAAAATAATTAAATAATATTTTTTAATAAAGAACAAAAAATTCAAATCACTTTCTAAGAAACTTAATACTTTAATTTGATATATATATATATAGATAGATATAGATTTGACGCAGAAGATTTAATATAATTCAAGTAAGGACTAATTTGAAAAGGCAAAGTTTGGTCAATTTTAATTATTAATTCTCCTAAGACTTTAGCATTTTTTATCATATATTATTAATTAACTTTTAAAATATATATTTATTTTACATTATATTTAGAAATCCTTGATTCTAGATTTTAAAAGTATAATTAAATAATAATTTTTAAAAATTAATAAATATTAGTTTTTCTACTAATAAAGTCTTTCAATGAAAGACAGATTGAAAATTCAAAGTTGAAAGTCCATTAAGAACTTGTTATGTAATACATATTTGATATACAATTATTTATATATCACATATAAATAAACTATTAATATAAAAAGAAGGTCCAGAAAGGACTTGGCGTCTTGTGATTCCAATTTGGAATTGGAGACTCTTGAGCAAAATAGACGGTGAAACAAATAATACCATGAATGCTAATTCATACTGGTATAACTCTCTCCTAGAATTCCCACCTCTTTCTCCCCTCACTCTTCTTCTTCCCTCCTAATCTCAAGCTCCCATTATAGGTAACAATAGTGAAAATCTTGGAGTTGGCTATGGCAGATTTAGTTTAGCAATTCCATTTAATGTCATTATTGTAATCACGACCATTCTTATTATAAAATCCCCAATTTCTCACAGTTGATTTCCAGATTTGATTACTATTTTTCTAAGAATATTACAATTGGTAAAAGACCCTCAATCCTGGCCCGTTATACATGACGATTACTGAAACACTATCCAAAACCATGGAAGATAATCTCAAATAAATTGGAGTCGCAACTATTGAAGTTAAGTCTCCAAAAGGCTTAGCTACTGATGGACAGATCAAAAAAACTGGATCTACTAATGGAGATATTGCTCCCAAATCGATATGTTATCTTGGGAACCCCACCTGGAGTGGATCACAGGCCGGTGGGTCTAGTAGTACACATAGAGCAATGGAATTGACTGCAGCACCTGCAACACGAAATCCAGGTAAGAGTTTCAGTCATAAAATTGATTTTCCTTATTTAGGAGAGGAAGATCCACAATCTCGGTTGAGGAAATGTGAGATACTTTCACTATAACAAGATAGGGCACCCAAATGAAAAATTAGAGATGGTTGTCCTACACCTCAATGGTAGGGCTGAGTCATCGTATTTCTCCTTCCATCTTAGCAGGGAAACAATCAAGTGGATGGAGTTTGTGGACAAAATTTGTAAGAGGTTCTCTGATTCCATTAACAGCACCCTGAATTAATCGGGGGAATTTAAGAAGTCGAGCAGAGGGGGTAAATTAATGAATACCTAGAGAGGTTTGAAGACCGTAAGGCTTACATGTTGATGAGAAACCCCACAATTTCAGAAGAATTTTTGGGGGGATCTTTAATATAAGGCCTCAAGGATGATATCAAGCACACTGTTAAAATGCTTGACCCCTTGACATTGACTCAAGCGGTAGAAAAAGCTTGCCATCAAGAAAAGGTCCTAGGAATTACCAACATGAGGAATAAGGTGTCGTAAGCCAAGAGTATCCCCACCACAAGCTCCTAGCCAAACCCTTACCACAAGCAAGCTCATCTAGTGGTTATAAGGACTATCAGTGCAATACAGAAGTTCCTGGAAACAGTCTGAGAGAGACTAGAAGATTGCCAGGGTTATGCTACATATGTTGGGATAAATATGTCTATTGACACCAATGTAATGACAAACAGCTAACCAGGACGTGTTGCAAAAAGAACCCATGATCCAGGAAGAGCAGAGGAGGTAACTCCTTTCAATGAAGGAGAAATTATGGGTGAAGCTATCAGTCTATATGCTCTATCAGGGATTGAGGGTCCCTAATACCACAAGACTGAGAGGTGAATCTGGTAAGAAGGAACTAATTGTGCTACTAGACTCTAGCAGCACTCACAGCTTCCTAAATCCGGAAACAGCTTAGGAAATTGGCTCTGTTATCAGGGATGTTAATCCCATGAGGCTGACAGTTGCTAATGGTAACCTAGTCATGAATTACCACATTTGTCCTTAGGTTCAAATGGAAAATTCAGAGCATAGAGTTTGAGGACTCTATTAGGTTGATCAAGTTGAGGGCTGCTGATATAATACTAGGAGGAGATTGGATGAGGAACCATAATCCAGTACTCTTAGACGTTGTGTCTGATGAAGCTCAAGTCACTCACAAGGGAAAAAGAGTCAGACTAAGAGGATTGTACCATGAAGCTTCCCTAAAATCTATGTCAGCTACTAATCTTAAACAACTTTTCAAAAAGGGCAGAGTGTTTTGGTCTCATTTACTGACTATGGCAGCTTCAGAATTTGAGGAAAAAGAAATCTTGCCAGCATTCATCCACACTACCTTAGATAAATATTCAGATGTGTTCATTGAACCAACCACATTGCCTCCCCAAAGACAGCATGATCGCTTCATTCCACTGAAGCCTAACACCACTCCTGTAAGCATCAGACCTTATAGGTATAACTACTTTCAAAAAACTGAGATAAAAAAGAAAATTAAATGATGACCAATCGAATTATTCAACCCAGTCACAGCCCTATTTTCCAACCATGTGTTGCTTGTTAAAAAGAAGGATGGCACATGGAGATTTTGTGTACACTACAGAGGACTTAACAAAATGACTGTAAAGTATAAATTTCCTATTCCTCTAGTGGATGATTAGTTAGATGAGTTACATGGGGCCTCAGTGTTTTCTAAAATAGATCTAAGGGAAGGTTACCACTAAATCAGGATGAATGAAACAGATATTCCAGAGATAGCCTCTAGGACTCACCTGGGACAGTATCAATTCAAGGTGATGCCATTTGGTCTCATAATTCCCCAGCCACATTTCAAAGTCTAATGAACTTTGTCTTGAGAGACAGTGGTCATTCATTCTTTTGATGACTCGCTGTCGAAAGAGTTGGTTTGTGTTGGTGTTCTTTGATGGCATTCTAGTCTATAGTTCTACCCTACAAGAGCATGTGACTCACTTAGACAAGGTGTTATAGATTCTTAGAAAGGAGAAACTCTATGCCAAAAGATATAAATGTGCCTTTGCACAGGACGAAGTTCAGTATTTGGGTCACATAATCACTGGTGAAGGGGTATCAACAGATCCTGTAAAAACTGAGGACATGGTCTCTTGGCCTACTCCTAAATCCATCAACTCATTAAGAGGGTTTCTAGGATTAGCTGGCTACTACAAGAGATTCGTAAAGGATTACGAGTGGATCAGCAAGCTTCTAACCAACTAACTAAAGAAGAGTTTGTTCGAATGGAGTCCTGAAGCAGAGATGGCATTTCAAGGACTCAAGGGGGCAATGACCTCTGCACGTCTGTTGGCTCTTGCAAACTTTACTAAGCAGAAACTAGTGGTATTGGCTGCAATGGAGGAATAGGTAACAATACGGCCTGAGTGGCCCTACGTTGGGGACAATCTCGGGCAAAGTGGTTTCTATCCTCGCACTCAAAACACGCCTCAGCTGATCGATCTGTGGGTACCCTGGGGGAATATTTGGCATAATCACCCTACTCCCCACACTCATAGCAAGTATCCCCAGTCTTGGCCTGACGATGGATCCCTCGGCATGGCCCGGCAAACCTAAAACTGGGAATTTGGTGGGCTGGCTGCTCAATCCGCTACCAGAGGCCTGATACTATCGGCTAGAATGGGCCTTCCATCTATAATGACAACCCTCTGACTTGGATCCTCAAAACTAGCCCTGATAGTGCTGCCTCTTCTTGCTACTCCCTTGGCCTGGCGAGTCAATGTCTCCATGCTGCGGGCTTGATCTGCAACATCTAGAAAGGAGTTCTATAATAATAGTAACAACTCCACATGACCTTACAAATCAGATCTCAGCCCATGAGCAAAGCGGCGAATCCGCTCCTTCTCAGAATATAACATGTCCCCAGCATGTCTGGACAGGTCAATAAAATATGCCTCATACTCAGAAACTGTCATGGAGCCCTAACGCAATCCCTCAAACTAAACTTGTAACGCTTCACAGACGCTCCTGGGCACATAATGTTCTATAAAAGCCTCCTTAAACTGCCTCCAAGCTAGTGGGGATGACCTTGGTGGCCTGTGATCCAAAATACCTTCCACCACTAACTGGCGACGCCCTTAAGCAGATAGGAGGTAAAATCCACCCTATGTGAGTCCAGTAGCTCCAATGTCTGCAGGCTTTCCTCACATACCATAATAAACTCATAGGAGGTAAAATCCACCCTATGTGAGTCTAGTAGCTCCAATATCCGCAGGCTCTTCTCACATAACAAAATAAACTCATGGGTGGATCTTGCCCCCATGCTCCCAAGAACCTGGCGACATGATCCATTAAAAATAATCCAGTATATTCTGCACCTTAAATGCAGGTACAACAGGAGCGGGTACAACAGGAGCGGGTACTAGTACTGGAGCAGTGGAAGTAGCCTTAAGAGATACAATCGGAGGTGTTGGTGATGGTGTTGTTGTGGCTACAAATACTAGGGGAGGCAGTGCACCCTGCACCGCTCCCTGAGCAGATGAATGTGGCCTGTCTGTTGTTGTACTATCTAACATCTGGAGTATCTGCCACAATAGGTCTCTGAACGCGGCAGGTGGTGACTGAAAAGGCTGTGGTGGTGGGACTAGAGGTGGTTGCTGCTGTAAAATAGCTGGGGCAATAGGAACTAGTGGAGCATCCTCCCCTACCACCTCCTGGCTGGCTGGCTGGCTGGAAGAGGGTCCCGATCTATAGAGGATCCTCTGGTATGGACTATCTGCGAAGGATTGAAGCCAAAGTAAGTTCTCAAAAATAATACGTATCAACGTACAATAGGATTCAAGATATGAGAGTGTTTTCTAAGACATCCCGTAGCTTTCTGAAGATCGAATGCGGGTGTCTATGTAATGATCCATAGGACTTCACTAGATACTTGCTATAATGCTAGAGAGACCGGTGAACCTAAGCTCTGTTACCAATCTGTCATGACTCAAAATTTGGGTAATGATGGCATCCACAACACTAGTAGACAAGCCTAACCATATAGATCGGAGCTACGCGCTATGGGCTATAAACACTCGAATCATCCAATATAGCAGAAGGCATAAGAAGATTGTAAAAGAGGAAGAAGAAAAATACATATGCAACCCAAATCCAAACACCCGATGTCAATGGCACATGGAGCTACTATACAAAGTATCCAAAAGATAAATATACAAAGCAACTCCTGATAAAGTAATACTACAAAGGGCATGCTATAGACAAAATAAAGTAGGCTGGAAATCAAGGAAACCACAGTCGGCTCGGACAACAAAGCTTACTATAATCTCAGAAACCAGTTGTATCTGCTCCAAATGATCTCAGCGTCTCTGATAACCCCTACCGGTATCTGCACCACAAAAATGGTACAAAAGTGCAACATGAGTACCAAGTAGGCATCATAGGCCGACTGGCTAAAATAAAGTACAAGTAATAAAGTCGAGAAAGCAAGACAGGTCAAGGATAGTAGAAAAATGGTAAAACTAACAGATATGCAGAAAAATAAGA
>JBDJHY010000049.1:2808636-2823160 GCA_039654485.1 Withania somnifera | reverse complement strand
TAGTTTCAAAATTTTATATATTATCAATTTATCATCACAATGTCAGTAGAATGGTTTGATATCACCTCTCATATTAGTCCATCTGTCCAATTTTATGGAACATATTTAAGAGTAGGTCCAAAAAGTCATTTAATATGTACTATGATCAATTTTGGTCGTCTGGTCAGTATAGAGAGCTTGTGGTTTTCGTCTAGTATGTGATAAGTTTCCTTGTTAGATTTAATAGGAAAAAATTAACCTGATAAGTTTCCTTGTTAGATTTAATAGGAAAAAATTAACCTGAAATGTTAAAAAGATGATCTCAAATCTAGAAATTGTAACATGAAAATTACCCCTAGTCACAAAAACTAATTTATGTTGCACTACAGAGAGCTATACTCAGACTCGAATATAGACCAAAAAATTGGAAATTGCAAAATCTACATCAGGCTGCATCTCCATATATGAGTTTTCTTGCTGAAAAAGTTTGTCAAATATTTGATGAACACCAAAAATGCTCATTTATAATAATTTAACAGACCAAAACTACTCAAAAATATACTAAGAGATTAGTTTGAACGTACCTCCAACAAAATATACCATTTTTATAATTTATCTAAAAAGAATAACATATTTTTATATTTAAAAATATTTAAACTAGAATATTAAACCTTTATAGTACTCTCACTGAATTGATTTCTATTCATGTAAATATTACTGTAAATTAAATCACAACTTCTGATTATTATTCTTTTAAAAAAGCTTGTACCTAGTCAAACACGGTTGAATAACATTAAGACTTTAAAAGTTCTTTTTTCTTATGCCAAGAATACTTTCAACTGATTTGGTAGTATTAGAACTTGAAAATGGTTTACCTATTACAGTTAACAAATGAGTGTGGTGGTTGATAATGCTGACTATATTTGTATCATTCCTCTCAAATTCAAAATTATAACTAAGAACTAAATTAATTTATCAATCAATAATTCAGTAAAAGTTTTAAGGTGATTGATAATATGTCTTAAGACTTGAGAGTAATGGTTGATAACATGTTAGAAAATACGAAAGAAGAGAGACGAGTGTAATCAATTAAATTATTCATATGTAGCAAAAGAAATCTAATTATTCATATTGACTGTCAGAGAGGGAAGGAGTATTTCTTTTAGTATTCGCTCCAAATAATACTTGTTAGGGAGGAAAGTACTTCTTATCAAGAGTTTTTCAACCTTAATTAATTGTGAAAAATTATATTTATTCCATCACAATTTTGGCTAACTGACCGGGAAGACCACAATGGAAATGAGATTTCAAAAATCCAGTCTGGGCCAAAGTTTATACCCAAATGAGGCACGTGAAATTGCAGTTTTGTTTTTAAAATTATGTATTTTAAGTATATTTAAAAAAAATTAATATAATATTATTTGCTTGACACTTATGCTATAAAAACACCAAGGCATTCTTTGGTAGCTGGATAAAAATCTTATTTATGTATTAAATTATGTATATGTTATATAACGTTTGGTAGGTGGATAGAAAATAAGTTATTCATGTATACAATTAATATAATATTTCGTAGGTGGATATGAAAATAAGTTATTCATGTATACAATTAATACAACGTTTCGTAGGTGGACATGAAAACAAGTTATTCATGTATAAAATTAATATGACGCGTGGTAGGTGGATAGGAAACCCAATAACTAATACATGTATAAGTTATGAGAAAATTGATGTATTAATTTATGAGGAGTAGAAGATTGAATAAGTAATACATGAATAGTTAATATATGAATAAAAAAGTAAAATGACCACATTAGTCTCATAATTAATACTCATTTAACTAATAAAACATAACTAATTATACATGTCTAACTAATACCTGCAATAAATACTCATATAATTAATATCCGGATAACTAATACCACCTTACTAATACCTACATAATTCTAACCAGCTACCGAACAATCCGTAAATGATGTACTTTTTCTTTTATAAAAAATGCTAAATGATGCACTGATTGAATATTGAGTCATTTACTTAAAAAAAATAAAATATCAATTTCAGTTATTATATTCTTTCCAAACTTACATTCTAAAAATCCTAAATTCGGATACGTATTCATATAACTGTTAAAATGGTTATTATGCTTTGTGAGGATAGTACAGTCTTTTTCTTATTTAATTTAGTCTAGCCTATATACATGCTGGTTGTATTGTTTTAGAGTTTAAGGTTTTCTATTCTACTATTCATCTTCATTCTTTTGTATCCCTTTCTTCTTGTATTTCTCTTTTCAATCAATAATATATTACATTCTTGCGTTAATATTATCCGTAACAATAATCTTTTACTACAAATTAAAAGGAGATGAGGCTAAGAATAATGCTAACATGATTTATTTATTTATTTTCTCTTTTTAAATCTATGCCTACACATGGATAATCGGGAAAAAAGGATTTGGACTTTCCCTGCTAAAATATGTTAAATGAATTCTTTTTTCGTTTTGATCAGAGAAATGTTGATGACTGACATAGAAGCATATTGCAGAGTCAGGAGCTTTCTCTGCTCTCCCCGCTCTCCAATATATCTACTAATTTTCCTTTCCAATATTGAGATAGAAATTATAAACGTTACCCCCTCAATCCCAAATAATTTATCGCTTTAGCTTATTTCATGTTTATAAAAAAAAATAGCTATTATTATTTAATAAAAATAAATAAATTGTTTCACTTAAATATAGTGCATTATTCATTAATATGAAGGTATAATTAAAAGTAATAACATACTTTAATCTTGAATTTTTAGAACCCGTTTAGTATGAGAGATATCAAATAATAATTTTAGAATAAAATATGTAGAATTATTTATCATGCGTTTGGTTAGAAACATTAATTAAACTTTAAGTTATATATGTTGGACCATTTATATTATAATAAAGTGAAAAGCTATTTGATATATATAATTATTTGAATTTTTGCAATAACTGTATTTATCTCCTCTTTCGTACAAAACAACCTCTTAAAGTGATAATTATTCTAGAACCAATTTTGAGTTAAATAGACAGTTAAAAACTGAAAGGATGTTAGTAATAATTTAATTTTAAAATAAGGAAAAAGAAAAAGGCAAGACCAGTGAGTGAAGTTGAAGTCTCCATACTGCCCTAGTTAAAGAATGAGACACAGCTCTCTCACCTTTTCTTGTTATCATTAACTCCACTTCCCCCCTCAACCCCAAAAAGCTATTTACTTTATTTCCCTCTTCCATTTAAATGCCCTTCCTATTCTCTTTCACTTTATATCCTTTTTTCCTCACTCTCTAACCAAAAAAAAAAAAAAAAAAACACAACAATGGAGTTTGACCTTTCAAATCCATTGCCATTTAGCCACGATGAAACTCATTTAGACACATCCACTCTTTTCAACATTGAAATTGATCATATGCCTTGTAAAACTTACTATCAAAATCTCCAACACTCGGATTTTCACATCAACAATCGCAAAGCTACCATTTCTATTATCTTACAAATTTGTCACTCCTTTGATCCTTTTCTCTCATATCTTGCCATTAATTATCTCGACAGATTCCTATGCTTCCATTCACTATCGGTACAATTACATTCAACTTTTTATTAACATGAAAAAAAAATATGATTGGAATTTGTATAATTATGATTAAGTTTTGGTAATGTAGGAAGGGAAGCCATGGATCTTGAGGCTGATTGCTGTTTCTTGTGTTTCATTAGCATTGAAGATGAGGAAAACAGAATACTCTGTTGCTAGCATTCAGGTACTTAATTTTTTGTAATGCTAGTTGAAAAATGCCAATGTGTAACATATAATTGCTTAATGTTACGCATTCTCTATTTGGGTACAGCAAGATGGTGGTATGATATTTGATACAGAGACAATAGAACGAATGGAGCTTTTGATTCTTGGGGGCCTAAAATGGAGAATGCGCTCAATCACTGCATTCGCTTTCATTAATTTCTTCATATCTTTATTCAAATTCAAAGATCTGCCGTTACAACAAGCTCTCAAAGGAAGAGCCACTGAGATTATATTCACAGCTCAAAATGGTAAGTCACATTCCTATTTATTTTTAAAATATTGTTATCACTTATAAAATCTCAGTATTTTCTTCTTCTTTTTCCATTATAGAGTTCAAGATTTTGCAGTTCAAGCCATCCATAATATCAGCTTCAGCCCTTCTATATGCTTCTCACGAGCTTTTCCCTTTACAATTCCCATGTTATAAAACAGCAATTATAAACTGTTCCTACGTACGTAAGGTAATTCATATTCTTTCTCAATTTCGTTGTTCTATTTTATTAATTTTTTTTTTGGTTTGCAGATTTTTTGCCTTCTATTTAAGCTCATTAATCCATGCATTATGTTCTTTTGCTTAAAAAAGTAAAGACAATAATGTTCACGATAATTTTAAGCATAACTATAAGTTGATTAATAATGAATGTTATGATTGTCTAATTAATACTCTCCCCATCCCATATTAGTTTGAGAGTCAATTTAATTAATTATAAAGTTAAACTAAATTAAATTACTTAAATATTTAAAATACAAGTTCAATACTTACAAAAACATATACATAATTATAATTATTTTTATATTGATACCGTAAAAAAATGTATTTTAAAATATTAATTATAATTAATAAATTTACTTCTTAAAAAATAAATTACTACAAATATTATAAACCGGAGTGCGAGCAAATTAATGAACGCGGTTCATAAATGGAGTAATTGTTTATAACACCAGTGACTTTGGACGTGAAAAATCCAGCGGCAGAGCTTTCCACACTTTATGGGTCAAATTACGGATTTTTCTCTAATTTATTTATCTACTACGGACAAAATTGGGCTAACCAGAATAGAGTACTATTCGATAATTTATTGTATGAATAATAATGAGAATAAATTACATTAAAGTTAATACTCCTAGCTGTAATATATATATATATATCCACCTTTATTGCTAGACTAGAGGTAGTGCTTGTAACTATAAAATGCAACTACACTTATGTCCCCAAATTTTATTTATATATATTAATAGTGTAAATGTGTAATTATACTACAATTAGTGTATCTTTATGGGTTTATAAGTCTCATTTTATCATCTTTTACATGTTGCCAATCTCTGTTTACCGTACAAAATTACATGTAATCAAATTTTTAGTGATTTGATAGTGTATTTTTCTTTTATATCGTTAGTGCACATTAATTAGAACAACATTATTAGAGTTTGGGTTTTACGCACTAAAACATTCCTAAAAAATGAATCTTTTTATGATCGTTCCATCAGAAATCATAAAACTAATGGAATATAGTACTCATCATTACCTAAAATAGATTTTTTCTCGTATGTTCGTTTCCCATAGCGCGCTGGTTGGAAACATTTTCGACGAGAAAAATCTCCTGTGGTAATGCCATTAGAAATTTATGTTTTAAGTAGTATAATATTAACCCAATCAGATCCCTTATAAAATAATTACATGTATACATTTCAATGCACCCACAATGCATAGTATGCATGGACATTTTAATAGGATATATTGTTTCGTGGTTCACTGACAATTCTTCAGAACAAATTTTTATTTTTAAACATCAGAGATCTTCGGACAAGTGATCTTAATTCCTCTTTACACAGGAGGATTTGTTAAGTTGTTATAACTTGGTGCAAGAGATAACACAAGAAGGATATGTATCAGTTCTTGAGATGGTGTCGAGCACGAGCACGCCAGTCAACGTGCTTGACCTGAACATGAGTTGGAGTTCAGATAACGAGCCAATTGATGAAGATACCACCTCTGCCTCTACTCTACTACTTAATGCAATTAGCAGCAACAGCAGCAGCGCCAGGCAAGGGAACTTGACGAAACGTCGAAACATTATTATTGTTGATGATGACAACAGTTAATTCAGCTTTCTCTCTCAGCTGCGTACATAATGTTGATATTGATGTTTGATAGACGTTAAGCTATCAACCCGAACATCTTTTTTTGTTTTTGTGAAAACGAAGTAGCTGTACAAGACTTAAAAAAGATATATCAGGAAAAAAAGAAGCTTAAGAAAACCATTAAGAGACTTTTAGGTGTTATTAAGATAAAACAGTCAAAAATTCTAACTTATGACTTATGCTTATAAGTTATAAGTCTAATTAAACTGGCTCAAAGTACTATATAAGATAATGTAATTTTATTTGCAGCTCTGTGCCGCATTGGAGAGTGACACTAGCTTAGCTTTTCTTGTTTTGTTGCCTTAAACTACTAAAAATGAAGAGCAAAAGGAAAGGGTCCTACTATCGGGGCAATTGAGGAAAGAAAATAGAACCAAAAGGAGAAAGAGATTATGAGTTGGGAATGGCTGGTGACTTTGCTTTGTATGAATGTGGAAAAAACTAAAAAGGGGGGAAACGACTTGAAAAGTAAAAGAGATCAGAGAGGGAAAATAGAATAAAATGAGTGCAATTTCCTTTGGTTTTATTGGGAAGAGAAAGAAACAAAAAGACCCCATGGAAGTAGAATTTGTTCCACCTTTTTAAAGTTGTTTCATGTTGGTGTTGGGGGCTCTAATAGGTTGCAAATTAGATCATAACTGTATGACATGATAAGATTTAATAAATTCTTCAAATTTAAGGTTTATCTCTTCATTGTAATGCCATTCTTGACATTTTACCTATTTTATCAATGGCTTATTTCATGATTTTTCAATCTCATTTTTTTAAAAAAAATTGCATGTTAAACTATTTGGGTGTTAGCTTAGCTATTTACTCCATTTCAAATTATCTCTCTTTTACACACTTCTTAAAAATATTAGTTAGAAGGAATTTTTAACTATTTTAACCTTCATTGGCATTTGAACATTCATAACGTCACTCATAATTGAGGTGTTTATAGTCTTTAAGAAGAATAATTACTAACAGTAAATTGAAAAATAATACTATATATTTAGAAATCACGATAAATAATTTTAAAATGGAGGAAAATCTTTTAATACTGTGAATCTTTGATCTCTGGGGAGGAAGTGAAGGTCATGGTCCCGTAAAAAATTAGAGATTAGGAGATTTCACTATCCCAAAAATATGTCCAGACATTTGATATCTGTGCAGGCAGCAATTGAAAGTCACCACACACATTCACACAGTTAAAATTGGACCACTGACTGAATATATAATCGAATGTCTACTGCCGTTATTAATTACCCATCTGTTACAGTTTTCTTTTAATTGTTGGTACTATCTGCTATCATACAGTTAAATTTGGATAATTGAAATAAAGAAGCGTAGAGTATTGTGTGATAAAAGAATGCCTATTAAATGAACAGTATAGCACAAATTAAATATGGATGCTAGAACAGAAGTGTGATAATATAAATTCGGATAAGCCTAAGATTTAATAACCAGTGCGTTTGCAAGAAAGTACAAGTACCATGGACTGCAGGTTATATGATAGAAGGCCGCTTGAGATGGTTTAGTCACGTCTTGTATTGGCATACAAATGCAACCATTTTTATGTGTAAAACTATGGTGAGTAAAAATATTTAAAGGGGTTGAGATACACTTAGAAGCATGCACTGATTCACTTAGAAGCATGCACTGAATTATAAATGTGACATTATGGTGAGTAAAAATGTTAAAAGAAAATGAGGTAGAACAAACATGAAAGGAAATTATTTTAAAAAGCATATTTGCTTGAAATCATCTAGGCTTAGCTAAAAATATGATAGAATAAAAAAAATGCATTTAATCATCTACTTCATTCAATAGATTGGTATGTACTACTGTTACTTATGTCCTGGATATATCATAATTTCTATTAAGCATAACAAAGTGTTTGACGTCCCCAGAGGTTTCATCAAGTGATCATTTATATTCTATTTTTAATGGAATAACTGAGTGTATAGAAGAAGAGTCCATCGAGCAACTTTCAATTTACACTTCATTGGAGCTAGACTCCTTTTCATGGACAAATCCTATTGACTATTTTCAGACAGAATTCTTTGACCATTTTTGACCCAGCCCTTCGATAATTTCTGGACAAAACCTTTCTTTTAATTCTTAATCCTTCAACTTTCAACAAGTTCCTAATACACTCCACAAATATTTTGATGAACAAAGAAAACACTTTTTTGGTTATCCATAGGATTTCTGCTTTCAATAATGGGGTCTAATTAAATTGGAAGTCGCGCAATAAAGGGCCCATTTCTGGGGTACTATATATTTACAAATTCTGGACTCAATCACAAAACATTTGAAATTCACTAACCAACCATGTACTATATACAGCTGAATAAATTTATGACTTTTGATAGCATTTTAATTTTGTGTTTGACTGAATATTTTATTCAAAGGATATTTTAATTTTAATGATACATAAATGAATAAATGTAATTTCTAGTAGCATTTGTCCTCATATTGAACTCTCTTGGATCCACGTTTTTGGGTTAAAACTGTCTGCAAACACGACGCTACATATGACGTAGCTCCCGTGCTTATTCATGACATCACGTTTGAACCAAGAAAACCTACCGGGGTACAATTTGTATTTCTTTATTCATTAATTGCTCAAAATAGACTAGTCAGTCTTGAGTGTTTATTGGACTAATAGTGACAAAATCTCAACTTGTCACATGTCCACGCATATTACTTTGTTATTCGCGGACTCAAAAAATATTTAATACATGTGGATTAGATGATAAAAAAATTAGGGGCATATCATGTGACTTTAGGATAGGAGTCGTGTCCAATGGAGTAAGTTATGTGATTTCACCATTGCATGAATAAGGGTTAATGTAGTTATGTGATAATTAAATTGTTTATAAATAGGTCACTTTCTTTGTATATTAAGTTTAGTCTAAAAATAAAAGATTTTCCTTGTGAAAAAAAATTCCTTCACACTTTCTACTTTAGAAAATTTCCTTTTTAGATATTATCCTCTTATAGTAAGTTTCTATTTTCAGAATTTATTTAGTTTTGTATTATATTTTATTTTATAACACGCTATCAGCACGAGACTCTGCCGGTTCGAGCAAATATTATAACAGGTATAAAATGTAATACTATTATTCTATTATAATGTCTAATATTTGAAAATTAGAATTTGTTGCCCTACATATATCGGGCAAAGCTTACATGTCATGGGCAGTTGATGTCGAACTCCACTTAGATGCAATGGCTGGCAGATACCATAAAAAATGGAAATTAGGCATCGATTCAAGATCGAACCAAGATTTTTCTCCTCCACCACCTTGATGAAGGTTTAAAAAAGAAATATCTGGCAGTTAAAGAACCTCTTACACTGTGGAATAATCTGAAAGATAGATACGACCACCTGAAGTTGGTCATCCTTCCACAGGCTCGTCATGAGTGACTGAATTTGAGGTTAAAAGATCTTAAAACTACAAATGAACATAATTCTGCAATGTTTAGAATTATTTCACAGCTAAAGTTATGAGGTAGAATATCACTATCACGACATGCTTGAAAAGACGTTCTCCACTTTTTCTGCCTCAAATATGCTCCTGCAGCAGAAATTTTGAGGTATGGATTTCACAAACTATTTTGATTAATCTCACACCTTCTAATTGCTGAACAACACAAAAACCTACTAATAAAAGACCATGAAAGTCGACATGTTGGATCTAATCCATTTTCTGAAGTGAATGAAGCAAACTTTCAATAGCGTGGAAGAAGTCGTGGCCCCAGACGCGGTCATGGACATGGTCGAAGAAGAAATGATGGTCGCGGTGGTCATCTTGTGGTAAATAAAGACCAACGACCCAAAAGGAGGAATGAGAGGTATGATACAGTACCCAAAAAAATTCAAAAAATTTGTGCCATAGGTGTGGAGGAAAAAAAACACTGGTCACATACCAGTCGTGCGTCGAAACGTCTGGTCCAGTTATATTAAGCATCCCCAAAAAGGGAGAAAAAATAAAGTAGAAATAAATTTTATCATTAAAGATAATATTGAATCCATGCAACTTGATGTAGCCGATTTCTTTTTCTCTGAAGGAAAAGTGGATCACTAGATATGTGATGTGCCCCTAATAATGTAAATGGTTTTAAGTTTTGTTGTTTTATTGACTTGTATATATGTATCTTTGTAAGTCTATATAAATGTTCTATGTGATAGTAACCATGTAAATATTTACTTTGTTTTCTTCTCATTTTGAAGAAAACATGGATGTGCCTCAAGTTTTATTTGGATCAATATTCAATCATGATGATATCTGTGTTATTGCTAGCGAAACAACGCATATCATCTTCAAAGATGAGAAATACTTCTCTCACTTTCTGGGGAGAAAAACGAATGTTACAACTATTTCTGGTAACTCAAAATTAATTGAAGGGTCCGAAAGAGCTACTATATTTCTGCCTAAGAAAACACAACTAGTTATAGAAGATGCTTTATTTTCTTTTAAATCCTCAAGAAACTTATTAATTTTCAAGGATATCCGCCGAAATGGATATCATGTTGAGATAATAAACGATATGAGAAAACAATACCTTGGCATTACCAAGAATGTCTCAGGCCAAAAATATGTGTTGAAAAAATTACCAACTTTATCTTTTATACTATATTATGCAGAACTTAGTGCAATTGAAGCACATTCTATCGTAAATCGGAAGTTTACTAATTTAAAGACTTTTATGTTGTGACATGACCAAATAGGTCACCCTGGATCAATAATGATGAGACAAATCACTAAAATTCAATTGGGCATTTGTTAAGAAACCTGAAGATTCTTATAAATGATAAATTTTCATGTGCTGCTTGTCACCAAGCAAAGTGATTACGAGGCCATCACCAATGAAGGTTGGCATTAAATCCCCTAAATTTTTTAAATGTATACATGGGTACATATGTGGACCTATCCACCCACCCAATGGAGTGCTTAGAGTCTTAATTGATGCATCTTTAAGGTGGTCTCATGTATTGCCTCCTAGACATCTCGCAACCTGGCGTTTGCGAAGTTATTGACACAAATAATTCAATTAAGGGAGCAATTCCTAGATTATCCTATTAAGGCCAGTCGCCTCGATAATGCTGGAGAATTTACACCCCAAGCTTTTAATGCTTATTGTTTATCAATTGGGATAAAATTTAAACATTATATAGCTCATGTTCATACTCAAAATGGCCTTGCAGAGTAGTTTATTAAGCGCCTACAATTCATAGGTAGACCACTACTTATGATAACAAAATTGCCTACTACCATTTAGGGTCATGCTATCTTACATGCAGCATCACTTGTTTGTCTCCGACCGACAGGCTATAATAAATGTTCTCCATCTCAATTGGTTTTTGCTTCTGAACTAAATATTGCTTATTTGTGAATCTTTGGTTGTGCGGTATTCATGCAAGTAGCACCATCACAACTTACTAAGGTGTGCCACCAATAAAGGTTAGGAATATATGTTAAGTTTGACTCACCCTCCATAATTCACTACCTTGAACCACTAATGGGAGACTTATTCACTGCTAGATTTGACAATTATCGGTTTGATAAAATAAATTTTCCACAATTAGGGGAAGAGAAAAAGGAACCCATTAAAAGAGAAGAAATTATGTAGAGGGTTTTAGAACTATCTCACTTTGATCCACGTACTCCAATATGTGAGCAAGAGGTCTAGAAGATAATCCACTTACAAAGAATAACAAATCAAAACCAGATGTATTTAATGATATGAAAAAAATAACAAAGTTACATGTCCTTGCAGTGAATATGCCTATTCGAATCCAAATCCTAAAAGTACCATCAACTAATGTCATAGCTTCTGAGTCCCAGAAACACCTGAAATGTGGTAGACCATTGGGTTCAAAAGAAAAAAATCCTAGGAAAAGAAGCACGGAATATGATCAAAATGACACTGTGGAAGAATCTCACGAAGAGGTTCAAGGTCTGATTAATTGTAATGTTCATATAGAAATAAATAAACCCGGGACTCAAGTAAATGAAGAACTTTCAATCAGTTTTATTGGTGATGAATAAAATTAAATCGATTAAAAATTACGATGGATAATATTTTTACATATAATATTGCATTTAATATTATACAAGGCAGTGAGGATCTTGAACCTTAATCTATCGAGGAATGTCGATAAAGGTGTGATTGGCCAAAATGACAATAGTCAATTCAATCAGAATTAAGCTCACTTGCTAAACGTGAGGTTTTTGGACTAATAGTCCAAACCCTGATGGTGTAAAACCAGTTGGCTATAAATGAGTTTTTGTACGAAAAAATGAGAAAAATGAGATTGTAAGATACAAGGAACATCTGGTGGCACAAGGCTTCTCTGAAAGAGACGGCATCGACTAAGAAGAAACATATTCACTTGTTATCGATGCAATAACGTTTTGATATCTTATCATTCTAGCTGTAAGTGACAATCTTGAGATACATCTCATGGTTGTGGTTACAACATATCTTTATGGTTCACTTGATAATGGAATATACATGAAAATCCTAGAATGATTTAAATTTTCTGAAACATGTCATTCAAAGTCTCGAGGTATGTACTCAATCAAATTACAACGATCATTGTATGATCTAAACAATCAGGGTGTATGTGGTATAATCGCCTCAGTGAGTACTTAATAAATGAAGGTTATCTAAATAATGCCATTTGTCCATGTATTTTTATTAAGAAAACGACACTAGGGTTTGTTATATTGGACGTTTACATTAATGACATAAATCTAATAGGAACTCCATAAGAAGTTCAAAAGTCAATTGAGTATTTAAAAAGAGAGTTTGAGATGAAGGATCTCGAAAAAACAAATTTTTTTCTTAGTCTACAAATTAAACACTTAGCAAACAATATCTTCATCCATCAATCTACCAATACTGAGAAAATGTTAAAACAGTTTTACATGGACAATGCACATTTATTAAGTACTTCAATGGTTGTTCGATCACTTAATGTGAATAAAAATTTGTTCCGATCTCAAGAAGAAAATGAGAAATTCCTTGGTCCTGAAGTACCATATCAAAGTGTAGTTGGTGCGCTTATGTACCTTGCTAATTCAACGAGGACTGATATAGCATTTTCTCTTAATTTGTTAGCATGGTATAGTTTTTCTCCTATGCGAAGACATTGGAATAGAGTCAAGCATAAATGCGATATATAAAGGGGACTATTGATATGGGTCTGTTTTTCTCTAATTAATAGTGTGCAGATCTTATTGGTTATACAGATGTAGGTTATTTATTAGACTCATATAAATCTCGATCTCAGACATGCTATGTATTTATATTTGAAAGAGATGCTATATCATGGCGATCTAAAAAGCAGGTTGTCGTTGCCACTTCTTCAAATCATGCCAAAATAATTGTAATTCATAAAACAAGTAGAGAATGTGTGTTGTTGAGGTCGGTAATACATTCCATTACGAAAAGATAAGACCTGGGGGTGATTTCAAGGTACCCACGTTCGTGTATGAAGACAATGTTGCGTGCATAGCTCAATTGAAAGAAAGCTTCATCAAAAAATATAGAACGAAGCACATATCACCGAAGTTATTCTTTACTCATGATCTACATAAGAATGGTGATATTGATGTGCAACAAATTCGTTCAAGCGATAATACATCAGATATATTCACTAAATCTATACCAACCTCAATTCTAGAAAGGATGGTGCTTAAGATTGGGATGCGAAGACTTAATCTCTTGAATCGTGTTCTTCATCAGGGGGAGTAAGAATATGTGTTGTATTCTTTTTCCCTTAATCAAGGTTTTTATCCCGCTGGATTTTTTCTAGTAAGGTTTTTAATGAGGCAACAAACAAATACATGTTGTGGATAACAGTGTATAGATTTTCTTTCACATGGATCCAAGGGGGAGTTTTGTGGAAATATGTAGATGACATGTGGACTAGGTGATAAAGAAATTAGTGGCATGCCATGTGGCTTTAGGATAGGAGAAGTAGTGTCTAATGGAGTAAGCCATGTGGCTTCACCATTGTATGAATAATGGCTAATGTAGCCATATGTCAATTGAATTGGCTACAAATAAGTCACTTTCTTTGTATAATAAGTTTAGTTTAAGAATAGAAGGTTTTCCTTTTGAAAAAAATTCCTCCCTACTTTCTACTTTTAGAAATGTTCCTCTTTTAGTAAGTTTCTATTTTCAGAATTTATTTAGTTTTGTATTGTATTTTATTTTATAACAATAAGTAACTTATCCCTTGAGGCTTGAAATAGGCATTGATCATTCTTGAATGTCGAATTTTAAGTTGAGGACTTAAATTAGCAGGTATTTTCTAATAAAAAGTTAAAACTTTTTTATAAATACTTTCTTCGTTTGGAAATTACTTGTTATTTTTTAGTTGACACACTCATTAAGAAAATATTGACTAGCTGTAACGACCCCTCCGTCGCTATGTAGTATTCCTGGGCTTAAGTTCCTTGTGTTTAGACCCTCAATTTGAAAGTTACAAAAATCTTAAGGTGGGGTGGTTTGAACTTGAGTTCCATAAATATGCGCTTTGAGAGAGTTGACGAAATAATAGAGTATAATTTACTTGATTA
>JBDJHY010000049.1:2790201-2802029 GCA_039654485.1 Withania somnifera | reverse complement strand
CACCCAGTACCATAAAATAATGAACAAGTAATCATGCAGATAATGAAATGTGAAGTTCAATTTTTAGAATCTGAAGGTGCTATGTAAAGTGTGAAAGAGGAAGCTATAGTTTCAACAAAGGCGGCATTTTGTGTTTCCTGAAGGTTAGAGATAGGTTTCTGAACCACAAGCTAGAACCAAGGGAAAGAAGAAAATTCTACTCAAGTGAACTGCAATAATAAATACCACAATCATGCTTGTACAAATTATTACAAACTACATGTGGAAAACTCTATAGGATGATAGACTCCTAATAAACTCTGATGGACAAATGGAATGCTACACACACACTGCATCGACTTGGAAAACATAAACAAACGAGTGACTTATCTTATGTACAAGTCATCATTTGATTTTCCAAGAGCTCCATTTTATAACCCTGTCAAAAGATAAGTGTGTATCCTACCCTTCAAAGACTGCAAACTCACATGTACAGGAAAGTTTAATCTCCTTGTTGAAATAAAGTATAACCTGAACTCGTTTCGCTCTTGTGGCCCTGCATGAAATTGATCCAACTTTATGAAATACATGCGTCCCTTCATAAATTAATCACTGTGCGCAATTTCCAAAGGGAATCCTTGAAATCCAACCATTCACAAGTGCTACTCACCTTTTACTTCATCTTGTGGAAGTACTAGGATCAGTAATTTGCTTGAAATCCTAAACAAAAAAGCATATACAGGAGACAGATCTTTACTGCTTATGCAATACCAGATACTACCAAAAGGCAAGTCATTACGACTACACATAACAATATACCATTATGCTACTCAACAATATATGCTTGGGAAATTTGCATTAAATTTGTAGTCTTTTAAAATTGGGATTTGCATAGTCATGCAGAAGGGTACATCTCATATTGAGGCAACACTAATGCCAGTTGCAATACTATCTGTTGCTAGCTAAAGTAAGATTTGGCTAAATATTATCCATTCTTCTAAGAGAAAGTCGAGGCGTTTAATAACTGATCAGAGTTATGCAAGTATTAATAATACATATATTGGTTATGCAGACATTAGCAATGTGAATATTAATTATGTAGGCATTAGTATTACATGTATTAGTAATGCAGGACTTAGTTATGTTGGATTAGGTTATACATAAATTATTTATTTGGATGTTGATTTCTCATATTAAATTAATAATTACTATATACTTTTTAAAAATCAAATATATATTTACAATTATACAAATATTTAATTAAAAGATAAAACGAAAAATTTGTCATTTTAAATTTTTATTCATGTATTAACTATCCATGTATTACTTATTCCATCTTCTACTCCGTATAAAATAATATATCAATTTCTTCCTAACTTATACACGTATTAGTTATGCAAGATTTCTATCCACGTACCAAACTTCGTATTAATTTTATTCATGAATAACTTATTTTCTATCCACCTATCAAACATTTTATAAGTTATACATTCAATACATGGATAATGCAAATGCTATCCACCTACCGAACGACCCCTTATTAGTTTATCTTAACAACAATCATGCTTTTCCCACTTAAATTGCTGGTGGAAGTGGATAGTAGAGTCAGGCTTAGATAAGTGCAAGCTCCATTAGAGGATATAACTAGGAAACAGTCAGCTGAAATTTGTTTCAACCTCTAAATAATTAAATGGCCAAATTTTCAAGCTAGAAACTTCTTAAATTTGATCTAGGATCCATGCGAAGCTGCATTAATTGGTGAAATTAAGGTTCAAATGCTAGGGGATGTATACAGTCTAGGTTAACTAAGATTGTTAGATAACATTCCACTCCAATTTTTATCCCACTTCCATGTTTCAATATAGAGAATATGTAAGACAAGATAATCTAAGCTTTGATACGAGATAAACCCACCTCGGCAGTCCGTGAAGCTGTTGTATGAAAATTAGGAACAAGAGATGTCCAAAGAATAGGGTCTGTTAGGGGATCTATGCTGTTGTAGTTAGTGAGAAGTGGAGCTGACAGAAGTGGAGTAAGTGGGTGCAAGTTTCTGTTAACAGATAATCCCCCAGCACCGAGAAATGTAGCTCCAAGCCTCTCACTTTCACTATCAGGACTTGACTTCTCTATCATCTTCCCACGGTCGACTCTGTTGATAGTGCTTTTGTTTTCATTCTCTACTTTTTCTTTCTTTTTATCAACCTTCTCTCGTAAACTCTTGTATGCTGCAGACTCTGACAAAATGCTCATAGCAGACAATGTTGAGCTTTTATGATTCTTTTTCTCTTGGTACACACCCAAACGGAGCATCTCATATGGTTCAGTCTGCTGAATTGATAATTCTGAAGCCCTAAGCTCATTATCGGTATCTTCAGGACAGGCAGCCTTTGTTTCCTCCGACATTTTCAGAAGGGGATCTGTTTGACGAGCTTTATTATCTCCCCACCACGTGATGTAACTTGACAAGTCAATCTTTCTATCCATGCAGAAACCAGTGATGTACTCATTGTCCACTGTGGCATTATCACCTTCGAAAAATTTAAGGATTTAGAAGATCTGAGTATAGCATTTAATTAGCTAACTAAATCCTAGGTCTAGAGGGAATTAATTTATTTTTTGAGAACGGTCTAAAATACACTATTATTAATACATGTTTCTTTTTGTATGACAATGATTGTACTCACGATAGTGCAGGCTGTTAAAGTAATCAGCTCCAGGCACACGGCCGAATTGCAGATCCCATCGACTACATTAGGTGCAGAGAAGAAAAGATGGAAGATACCGTGAATAATGACATATTCTAAGAAACCGTAATGAAGATCAAGATATCAGGAAAAATATATGAGAATGTGACAGGAGAATTGCACAGCATTTCATCCTTCATCACATAATCTTTTAAATCCAACAAGTCATATAAATCATACTTGGTCTGTGATAGCATACCTGGATAGCGGACGATATTTAGAGATCCCTCTGGAGAAACCACCACTCTTTCTGCAAAATGAGTCTAAAAGGAATCAGCAGATATCCTACCAAATACCCTGCATATACAAATAAGACACCCACCTTCTTAATGACGCAAGGTAATCCTCTCTTGAGACATTTTGCATCTCTTCGAGGTCCCTTGTGTAATCTGTCACCTAATTAAAGAGTCGGCTGAAATTAAACCCATTATAAAGCACCTGACACAGTTAGGAAACATTCGAAAAGGATCCATTTAGTCTTTTTACCAGAACAAAACTTTAATAGATCCAATATTATTCTAGTGAGGAATTCAGAAAAGAAAGCAAGATTAGAATTAGAGTAGCAAATCCTTGAGAAAGATAGGAGAGATGAGGAGGGCAAGATTTGTATTGCTTGATAAACTGACAACAAACTAATATCAAACATCTTACTGGGAAATTAATGAGAGTTCCAGGACCCCAATATTTCAAAGCGGCAAGATCATATGCTCTTGCTGCAGCCTCCTCGTCATCATATGCTCCTACAACAAGTTTTGTTCACAAAATGTCTCAAGAGTTTGATCTCCTTTCATGTACAATACTTAAGAAAAGGACTAATCAAGTACTAACCTAAATAAACTGCCCATGCAGATCAAGCAGCAATAAATGTCCCAATGTCCATGCAATATAAACATTTTCTAAACATCAGTTTTTCAAAGGAAATAGAAACAAAAATATCTGGTAGAGAAACAAAGAGAAACACCTTGCTTTCCTTTCTTATTTTGATTTTGATTCCAGGTACTTTTATCCCAAAGATGAGCTTCATAACGACCAGTCCATCTATGCCTAGTCACATGAAATTAAAAAGATAACTCAACATTTTTCCAAGGATCAAGAGAAATTCTACAGGCAAGCTATATTTCATAAAAAAAACATCCAAAACGGAAGGAAAGTTATTTATCTGAGTCAAATAAAATAGAACAGAAAAAACACCCAGAAGAAAAGAGTAACAAAAACCATAAAGAGGCAATTCTTCATTCCTCTACATTCAAAGTGAAGATCGAATGCAAGAGGTTATTCTGCATTAGCATCTGAAATAAATAGAAACACCCAGCTCATCCAAGCACACGGTCATCTAAATTCAAAGTTTTTTTTGGTTTAATCTTACCTAAAGACTCAAATAGAGAAGGCAACTTTTCCATCCGAAAATTTTTCAACTTCATTTTTTTCTTGGAAGATCCAATGCAAAAGGTTATTCTGCTTTAGCATCTGATCAAATAGAAACACCCAGCTCACCAAGCACTGCAGTCATCTAAAGTCGAAGTTTTTTTGGTTAAATCTTACCTAAGGACTCAAATAGGGTACACAACTGTTCCCATCCCAAAAGTTTTTCTTCATTTTTTCTTCAAATCCAAATCGAACACCTCTACTGATTTTTAAGTTTTCCCCTTCTTTGGTTCTCCCAAAAGACTAAATAAAATATGGAAACAAATTCAAATATCACGGAACGAGCTTATCATCTCTAAGCAGGCAGTATCGGTAGACATATCTTGCGCACATGTTTGTGCCATGCATGGCATGGCTGCTGTACACTTCATGTTGCGGCATCCCTATTTGCTGTTAGAATCCTTATGAATATTCTAGGATTATGTAAATTAGTAAATAGATTTATTTACTCCAATTGTTACGTTTTTATTGATTTATTTTCCTTCGTAGAACATGTAAACGCGGTTATTTAAACCCCAATAGCTTGAGGGAATAATCTTTTGCCGGTGGAAGCTGGTAGGTATCCCCGATTCCATGCATTTAGTCGAGGTTCAAAAAGCTAGACTGGACACCACGGTTATGAAAAAGAATAACTTGACAGAATAATCAAGCCCCGTTCTCTCTTATTTTCTCTTCCACTTCACATGGTATCAAAGCATCAATCTTTTCCATTCTCCCATATCTTTTAAGATAATATCACTAGCATGTTAAATCAAGTGATCCTAAAGACCGTCCTTGCACCATAGTTGAATAGAAGATGAACAAAAATAAGTTATTTGCATTATCTATCAGCAGTTCCAGTAGTGATAGAATGGTTCGAACTGATGTAACCATGGTCTAAGCACCAAAAATATATCATTCGAGAAACATAATGATGAGCCATAGCAAAATTTAACCAAATTTTCAAATATATGCCGATGTAGTGTTACCAGAGCGAAATCTGTCTGAGTTAAGACTGTCTCAATCGGAATAAACTGAAGCAGTCACCAAGAAATTGAAAAGAACGGGAAGCAACCACCGAAAAAATGAATCTGGTCACTAGAAAGTGGTCGAATCAGGATTTACCTTTATGGGGTGTCCTAACCATCCAACGGCTATTCCATCTCATTATCCATTGATCCTGCTTTGAAAAGTGCCATTTTTTCGGATTGTTACTGATGTAATCATAAAAAGCAATTTTTCAGGAATTTTAGACCAGGCTAGATAGCCACTTTGAAACATATAGGTAAATCCTGATTCAATTTGATGCCTACTTTTTTTTAAATATTTTAAGGTGTTCTTGTAGATAACGATGGAATTATTAGAGACGATCTTCCTTTGAGAAGGGAAAAATCAAAGTATAGAGTTGAACCAGTGCTCCTGCTAGGAGCCTCTTAGAAGATATAGGAGGATGGTGGGAAAATTGAGTTATCTAACTTGATTCGACTTGACATTGCCTTCTCGGTTAGTGCTGGAAGTTAGTTCTTGGGTTCTCCTGGTGAAAGTCATTGGAATGTAGTTATTTACCTTCTTTGATATGTAACATTTGTTCAAGGAGAGGACTACTTCACATTTTCCCGATCGTGAAGGTCATCATATGTCGAACTACCATGAACTTCAAGCACCACATCTTCATGATCAAGAAGAACCTTGGCATGCATGCATCATGATCCACTTCTGGATAGTGTTCTAGTTGGGAAAATTTGGTGTCTTAGAAAAAAAGAAAGGAATAAAATGTGATTGTTGGATCGAGTGCGGAAGCAGAATATCAAGTTATGACAATGACATGTGAAATCATATGAATCAAGCAACTACTTGGACAGAATAAAAAAATGGAACTTGTGTGTGATAATGAGGTACTTCACATTGCGTAAGTCCCGTGTTTCATGAAAGGTCCAGAGACAGATTAATTATCATTTTGTCACTCCCAGAAAACATCATCACAATGTTTGTGCGGTCAAATGATCAGTTGGAAACATACTCACCAAGTCCTTAACTGGTCCCAAAACAAGTTATATATAGCATGTTTGGTATATAATCTTATTATAATTAGGTATTTATTTCCTTTCTTTTTTAGGATAGGTAAACATAGTTATTTAAACTTGAATAGCTTGAGGGGATAATCAAGCCTAGTTCTCTCTTATTTTCTCTCCTGCTTCACATTTACAAACTTTCTGAAGTGTTGATTGTTAAATGTATGTCATGAAAGCTAACATGGATGTTGCTCATTCCTTAAAAAAGGGCAATCCAATAGACTAAAGCTCCCCCTATGCACAAAGTCCAGCGAAGAGCCACTATACACAGCCTTACCTTTGAATTTTTTAAGAGACTGTTTTCAAAGTTTGAACTCGTGACCCCTAGTCACATAGGGTCAAGTTATACCAAAGCTCCCCTTCAGGATGTTGCTTGTTCATTAATATGAAAAGTTTGGCCTCTTTACTTTCCAATTCGTTTACTCTTGCTGATTAGTTCAATGAACTGGTGAAAAATGTTTCTATGTTACGAGAGATCATACAGTCCTCCATAAAAGAACTCAATGTAGGTATGGCAACTCACGAAGCTAAATATAGACAAACAAATGCATCTCTAAGGTATGGCCTAGTGGTCAATGAAGTGGGTTGAAAACATGAGGTCTCAAGGTCAAATCCGAACAGAGATAAAAAAAAATACTAGGTGATTCTTCTCATCTGTCTTAAGCCTTTGTGGAAAGAGTTATCTGATATCTATTGCTGGTGGGAGGTGGGAGGTGGCAGGTGGCAGGTGGCAGGTGGCAGGTGGCAGGTGGCAGGTGGCAGGTGGCAGGTGGCAGGTATTCGTGATTTAGTCGAGGTGCGCGAAAGCTAATCACAATTATCAAAAAATATAGAGAAACTAGATTCTAATGCAACTATGCAAAAGAATAAAACATATTTGCACGACACAAATACATCACCCAATCAGCAGTTTGACTTTTTTGCATGCCATACCTAGTGACACCACGATATATGGAGCTGCGCTTTCCTGCAGTACATGGAGGCATTTTACTTATGCGCTCCTTGGCTGTAAAACACCTCTCTTTTTTTGCTTTCTTCAGATCTCTATTTAACAACAGTTGATCAGAACCTATATGCCCCATAGCTTCTGATGTATCTCTGCCACCAGCGTCATTGCCACTGCTATCCTCAGTCTTGGCAATAGGCTCAGAGGAAGGGGAAGCCATAACACAGTCCTGCAAGAGAACATAATAAAAGGACTAAACAGAACAACAAATAAAATTAATCTTGAGATATATATAGGAAGTTTCACATTTTTGTCAATACCCAACAAAAATAATAAACGAGCACCACTTTGTTTCAATCCATTACGTGGTGAAGCAAGACAAAAATGAGCATCCCTTTGTAATTTATTTCAGCTTTGATCAGTGCTCATTTTCTTTAAAATCGCTTACAACCGTGTCCAATAAATTTGGAACTTAAAATATTTATGTTGCTTGTTAGATTGGTATAGAGAAAAGGTGATTAAGGGGGTGTTCAAGTTGGCTTTTTTTAAGTGACTTAAAAGCTAAAAGCCAAAAGTAGGTTGCTACAAAGTTTTGGCTTTTGGCATTTTTTTTTTTTGTACTTTATAAGCTTAAAGTATAGTACTTAAAAGCACTTTTTGTCCTTGCCAAACACCTCCAAAAATAAGTAAGTGCTTAAAATCCAAGAGCACTTAAAAATAAGCCACTCCAAACACCCACTAAATTTTTTTAAGAAAACCAATTTCCTTTATGTTGTCCAATTCGTGAAATAACATTGGGAAAGGGTAAAATATTTTGTTTCCTCCCTCCTTTCATCACCACTCACATTGGAGGGGAAATACATCCCTCATTTTGCCTTCATATTCACTATGATACTCAAAAATTCTATAGCAAAAACGAGAAGGAAAAAGGAAGGCAATATTACATTCAATGGGCTTGACTTACTACTGGTTCAGCTTCAAGGATGTCGAAATTTGAAAGAGAAATAATGCAAAACTTATAAAAGAAAATTATTTTAAAAAGAACCAAATCATATAGAGAACAAGAAAATTATAAAAGTAAAGTGATTTAGGTATATCCTTGGTTAGTTTCTAACTTTCTTTTAAAAACAAAAGCGACTTCCTGTTCTGAGTTCAATATCATTTGGGCCTCATTTGAATCTCTTAATCTCAGCCGCTCAGATCTCAATCATTCACATTCTGTTTATCTGTTTTTAGGTTTGAATCTTAATCATTCAAATTTTTATTTTTAATTTTACAACCACTTAATGGGTCTAAATAGATCTGAATGATTGAGATCTGTAACAAAATCTTAATATCATCAAAATGTCTATATAAGTATCTCTGCGAAGGTGACAGCTTAACCACTGCTCCATCCACTTTCACGGCTAACCATCACCGCCCACCATTATCAACAACCACCATCCTCTGTCACAACTATCACCGTCACCAATCACCTCAGTCAACCGTCATCACTATCAGTCATTGTCTACCATCATTACTACTAATCATCAATACATCCACCAATCACTACTATATACCGCCAACAACCTTCATCATTCACACCAACATAAGTCATTACTATCATCCATCATAATTATTAATTATCACCTGCAACTATCTCAACATAATCAACAATCAGCACCCACAACCACAACCAATTGCACAAATTTAAGAAAAAAAAAATCTAATTGATATAAAGTATTAAATTAATTTCAAATTTAATTTGAATCTTGTATTTATTAATTTTTTATATCAAGAAAACTTTTATATAATTTGATGTTGAAAAAATAAAGTCTTAATTATTTACTCCCTCTGTCCTAATTTATATGGTATCATTTGATTAGACACAAAGTTTAAGAAAATGAAGAGTTGTGAAATTTATGGTCTAAAACAAACCTCACACCTTTGTCAGACTACAAAATTGTTTCCTGATTTTTCTAGGATTGTGTTTCCTTTTTTTAAGATCGCCCTGTTTTGGGCCTAGATCATTATGTACAATTTTATTTCATTTCAACAAAAGGAGGCAAGGCCTCATTTAATTTTTAAAAAGACAATAAAATTATTTCATTAAGGGTAAAGTTTTTAAACTATATCAATAAGATATATTTTAAAAATTTATGCAATTGGTGGTGGTGGCGGCGGCGGCGGCGGAGGAGGCGGCGGCGGGTGCCGATGTTGACATGTTGGGTGATGTTGTTGTTGGTAATAACTACTGGTGATGGTGGCTAGCCGGTTAAGGTGCTTAACAACGGTTGTTGATCGAGATAGTTATAATAACTATCTTGGTGGTTTATTGTGAAGGTTGTTCGCTATATATAATAGTGATTGGCAGATGACGAAATAAAAAAATACATAAAGATCACACCCAACTCCCTATTACCAGCAACTCTTCTCTACTCTAGCCAACGACCAGTCAAAATACAATACCAAATACGACACACCATTCCGATTGAATTTAGGAAGATCCGTAGCATACCATACCGTCAATCCTAGACACTCCACGGGCCCGAGAATCTCAAGAATTCGGACAGTGTCAAGGGATATAGGCAGCATTAAGACCTCCCCCTTTTTCAAAACGAGGTGTTCAGACTTGTAACAAACAAATAACCATGACAGTTTAACAGTACAAACATGCAATCCACAGTCCTATTCCTTGCAACTAGGCAGATTGTTATTCTTTTCAGACGAACTATCTGAAAATGGTGAAAATGCAGAAAGACAGTCAACTTAAGTACTATGCTTGCCACACAATTTCATAACTCAACAACAGAGAAGTTATAGAGTACAAGCGTACAGGCCATACCCAAACAAAAAAACAGACAATGATTGACGATCCCGTAAGCTACCAAAAAGTGGACAAGACCAAAGATATAGAGGGAAAGAACAAGATTGTAAAACCTTACGGTCATATTCACGAACCAGATAAACAAGAATCACAAATTTTCAACCAAGACCCACAAATTTAAAATCTCAAAATCGGTTACGGAGAGAAGAACGAGTAAAGAAATATGATAATCATGAATTATGCCAAACAAGATTTCATAAGATTAGGGTTAACCGAAAAATCATAAAAATTTGGGGCTTTAACATATGATAATCTAGACGACTCAGCAAGCAATGAGCCGAAAATCTCAACTAAACTCCGCCAAAATCAGATCTAAGTCAATTTGACCATGAAAACTAAATCAAAGATCAAACCTGAGACGGATTCAAGCCTTCATAATCTTTAAGGAGGCGCTGGTGATTTGCAGTGAGGCTCTCTTTGGAGCAACGAAAAACGAGTGAGAGAAGGAGAGAAACAAGAGAGGTGGTGGTTCGCCGGTGGCGATGGTTTGAGGAGCGGAGATGGATAATATTAAAATAGATCATTTACTAAAATAGTTATATTTTTATAGTATAATAAAAAAATTATACTTGCATAACCAAATTTAATCGGAATATGTATGTTTATATACTTTATATAATTTTATATACCTTTTTCGGCATTTCCACCGTCGTCAACGGCATTATACCTTCAGCTCATCGGGATTTATTTTTATTCACTGAGGCGATCATCTTCTTCGTCGAACTTGCTTCTATTCTTTCTACTTGCGGTGATCCATCGTCGATGGCATTATACCTTCAGCTTATCGGGATTTATTTTCATTCACTGAAGCGATCATCTTCTTAGGCGAACTTGCTTCTGTTCTTTCTACTTGCAGTGATCATTTTCTATGGCGAAGCTCAGTTTCTTCTTCTCTGACCAGTGAACCACCAACGTATCTCGCGCCGCCTATCATTTCATCCACAGGCGAATCTCGCGCCGCCCTGCACTGCTCACTCCGGCAACCCTCACGCCTGTTACCACTGATTACGCCTGCGATTCTCACGTTGATCGCCCACTAGATTTCTCTATGTTTCTTTTTTTTGTTTTGTTTTTTTCTGTTCTCTCTTTTCTTAATACCATTTAGGCAGTTTCCTGTCAAGAGCTTGACATTGTGGTGGTTGAATCTTCGATCCGGATCTACCCACTCAATTTTTAGACAATCCCGATGAGATTTTGTAACTCTTATCAATTTTATGTCGAGTTTTCAGTATCAAGTTTCGGCGAGGTTTTTACATTCAAGGATAAGTTTTAGGGGACCAAATTCATCATCAAAATGTCAAAATCCACTAAATCGAGACAAAAATTCACCTTTCTTTTCGTCCCACTAACCCCTGATGATTTCTAATCCTGAACCTCTATTATTTTTCACATATTTACTTTTTTTTTTGTTTGTTATTATTACGTTTATTGGTAGACTTTGTGGTTTGTGTGTTTTAGGGTGTTGTAGTATACGATGTGTAGTGGTTTATCAATTATTTTATTATACATTGCGTCTAGTTTAGTAGATCTTATTTGGTTGTAGTTCTTGATTATTTTGTGTTCTTGAGCTTTTTTGTTTTCCCAAATTGAGCTAGGGTGTATTTCCCAACCGGTGACTTCTACCTCTTAGTCCTTTACTTAATTCTTATATCGTTTCTGTTTCTGGTCGAGTTGAATTCCTTTGATGTTGTGTAATAATCCTTATGGTTATTTATGATAAATACTTGATGTTTTGCATTCTAGAGCGTTTCGGTAGTTGCCCCAAGTCATTTATGACTTGCCAGGACGGGTAGTTCGGATCCCTGGCGATTCGGTTG
>JBDJHY010000049.1:2754105-2781519 GCA_039654485.1 Withania somnifera | reverse complement strand
TTCATTTTAGCAATTCTTGGGATCATTATCTAGATTTGGAAGAGTTTGCATATAATAAAAGTTATAACTCTAATATTGTAATTGCTCTATTTGAGGCTTTGTATGGTAGGAAGTGTCATTCTCCTATAGGTTGGTTTGATGTGCTTGAGTCCAAATTTTCAGAGTACTAACCAACTTCGGAATACCTTGGATATGGATTGATTGATTCAAGATATATTTTGGGCTTCCTAGAGTAGGAAGAAGAATTACTCTGACCATCATCTTCGTGCCTTGGAGTTTAGTGTGGGTGACAAAGTTTTCTTGTATGTATCTCCCATGAAGGGAATGATGAGGTTCAGAAAGACGGGAAAGCTTAGTCCCCCGTATGCTGACCCATTTGAGATTCTTAAATAAATTGATAATGTTACATAAAGTTAGCTTTGCCTCCTATTTTCTTAGTTGTGCATCCGATGCTTCATGTTTCTATGTTGAAACACTATATCCCTAGTGAATTACATGTGATATGATTCGTTTTAGGTTGATTAGGGTCTTTCATTATTGAGGAGCCATTGTTGGTTTTGTCTAGAGAGATGAGAAAGTTGAGATCTCATGAGATTTTGATGGTTAAAGTGTGGTGGAGGGATTGTTTCGTAGAGGAGACCACTTAGGATATCAAGAGTGAGTTTAGGTCTCAGTAATCCGTATCTGTATGAGCCTTCTGGTATTGCCTTGCTTTGACTTTCGGGGATGAAAGTCTTTTTAGTAGTGGATGTTGTGTTTCCCTTCCAGTCATCTTCTCTTTTATGCATATTCTTGCATTCTAGACCTCCCAATAGTGTCCCTAAGTTATTTACGACTTATCAGAACTAGTGGTTGGTCCTGGGTTGTTCATTTGGTAGTTATGACCATTTCCCTATTTTAGTGCCTTTAATATGAAATCTTTGACTTTCGTCAATATTTTTTGAAAATACATTCGAAATTGAATTCTGACAGTTCCATTAGCTTCGGGACATTGATTTTGGCCTAGATGGAATTATGTTTCGAGTTCGGGAGCTTTAGTTTTGAATTTATATAATTTTATGTGTTGTATATTGCTTAAGTTTAACTTAGGTGGTGATTTTTTGATAGTAGCCTCTTTAAATCTGACTGTGCCATCAACTCTAAAATATTGAGTTTGGGTTAGATAAGTTGTTCGTTCGGGTTCCGAATCAACCGGGCTTATTTTGGGTACTTGGTTGAAAAGTTAGATTTATTTGGCAAAGTGTTGACTTTGGTCAATAATTCAACGAAACGACCTAGAATCAGAATTTTGTTTGCATTATTGAGTTTAAAATATCATTTTCATGCAATTTTCATATTATGTTTGTGTATATCAGACTCCGTTTGGTCCCTAACACCAAAATTCTTCCCTAAAAAATATTGTAGATTTTTAATTTTTTGGTGCAATTGATTCAACCCAACCGGAGTAATGGAAAAACCACGCTAATTCTATATTTTATTCATTACCACGATCGTGGTGTTGTGGAGTGATAGCACCAATCCATTTTTTCCTAATTTAGCATGTTTGCGTTGCAGAGTGCAGTTGGCGCTAATTCCTGAATATTTCCCCCTTTAGTGAGATGGCACTCTTTGAGCACCGATAATGCTTATAAATTCTGGAAATTTAGCGCAATTGTGCCATTATGGTACTGTCAGCACTAATTAATTACCAGGCCCTTTAGCGCGATCGCATTGCTAGCGCCCATAGCACTAAAGGCTGGTACCTCCTATTTAAAGCAAAAACCCGAATTTTCAGCCACTCCCACATCTTTTCTTCTAACACTTCAAAACCTTCATTAAAGCTCTTGGGTCTTCGCATAAGCTTTTGGGTTACTTTGGAAATGTGATTTCTTCTATATTTCTTCGATTATTGGTATGTTTTCACCTTAATTTCTTTAAATTTTACCCAAAATCCCAAACTTCTTCAATCTTATTTCTTCACTTTATTTCTTGATTTCTAGATTATTTATTTCTTGGTTTAGCTCTAAATTTTTGGTAAGAGTTTCCTATAATACGAGGAGCATATTGATACCTTTTTTAGAGTTCGATTTTGCGGGCCCGTGGGCCTGTTTTGACCCATATTTTGACCCTGATTAGTTTCATAGCTTTATGAGTATTATTGGACTTGTATTAACAACTAGATTATATTCTTGCTAGTTGTATGATCGATGGAGTTCATTTGTGCATTTTTAGAGATCGGGAGCAGTCCAAGCATCTTTGATGTTATATTTGCAGCTTGTCTTCGGAGAACAGGTAAGCTATGCTTATGATCTTAGAATGGTCTTATATGTGTAATAATAGTGTTATATAGACAACCTTGGATTAGTATTTCTAGGTTGGCAACCCAGATCTTGTCCACTCTTTGACTATGTATGGTTGTTGCATTCGCGATTATTGTTACCCCGTGACCCTGAGTGATCTTGCCATGACTTTGGAACATAGATGGTGGGTGTTATGGAAAATATCTGTGAGTCCCGGATAATCTACTTGGTTGGTTATTCTTTTATTCATGCCTTGGATGAGCTGGTAGGATTGTTATAATATCCTTGCATTTGAGCATATTGATTTCCACTGCTTTTGGCTAAAATCCCAATTTCGCTGATTTTGAAACCTTACATGGATTTATTATCCTATTTTCAGTATTATGAGCCTAAAAGAAGAGTAATTTGGGATATTAACCAGTTTTTATAATAAAAGGATAATTTGAGATTAATCCCTGTGTAGAGTTATTACTAGACTTGGTCACTTATAATGATCCATCTAGTCATTTTTGCATTTTTAGTACTTTGTTACACTCTAGAGCTTCCCAGTAGCGTCTCTAAGTCATTTGTGACTTATCGAGAATAGTACTTTGGTTCTTGGGTAGTGCATTTGGTGGTTATGCTTGTTTCTCTATTTTAGAGCCTTTAATATTACAATTGTTGACTTTAGTTGAAATTTATGAAAACTATCTTAGGAATCGAATTCTGATAATTTCGTTAACTCCGAATGTGTATTTTAGTCTAGCTGGGTTGTTGGTTTGAGTTGATAATCTTTGATTTTGGGTTTGTACGATTTTATTTGTTTTATGTGCCTTATGTTTCCATTGGAGCTTGAGTAGTCATATTGTGTTTGGAGCCTTGGATTGAAAGTTCGACTGCACTATCAGTTCCAAAATGTCAAGTTTGGGTTAGGTGAGTTTTTCGTTTGGGTTCCGGACCAACTGGACTCATTTTGAGTGCTTGGTTAGAAAGTTGATTCTTGGCAAAGTGTTGGCTTTAGTGACATTTTGTCTAAATGACCTTGAATTGGAATTTTATTTGCGCCTAATTCTATCGGGTTATTTTGATTCTACTGTTAAACTTAGCTCTATTTTATACCTTACAACGTACAAGCTGTGCTCTATGCGTGGATATAAATATTTTCAGTTTTTTAGTTGTTAGGGTTTACGGACCTGATTTTAGCTAGGGCTTTGACCCTACTATTTATATAGAAATATGGTTCCTTTTTACTCGTATTGACATGCTGGCTGTATTTTTTCTAGTCTTGCATGATTTTGAGCTTCATACGCTATTTTGGTTATTGCAACATACTTTTTAGGATATCGTCAGAATCCAAGTAGGCTATGGTCTACTTGTTTTAGATTGGGTATTAGTATAGTATATATATGGTAAAGTGCTAGCTAGGGGTTGGGATGGTTATTTGGGCCACGATATGGTTACTTACCCGGCCTATGGCCTATTAGTTGGATCGTATCTTAACTATTTACCCTAGGGATATATCACTATGTCCACATGCTTCACGATGATTCTGGACTGTAGTGTGTTTGGAGGAGGAGAAACACCTTTGATGTGTATTTCATATGAGGTCTATGGACCGTAGTAGGTTAGGAAGGGTTTAAACTAGTGATCAGAGCTTAGAAGCTATCCCCGATATAGGTTGGTGGCTATAGAGCCAATCTAGGTAGGATGATTATTTATGTTCTATTTGAGATGTTGTGTATGTGACAGGGGTAAGCGTGGCCCTTAGGCCCCTTTTAGCAGGGTACAACTATGTTGGACACTCTGTTGCCTTAAGTTGTGACCTTAAACTAAGTCGGTTATGGCTATGTTGATAATGACCTTCTTCAGAGATGGCATTGTACTTAGTTGAATACAGCTATGTTGGGTAGTTATCATCCCAGTACAATGATATTTTCCCTAATCCGACATTTTCCCAGGGTATAGCATATTTTGATTAACTATGTTAATTCTGTAGCTCCTCCTGTATACCTGTATTCTTAAGACCGGTGAGCATTTGTGGCAACTCAAGTACGGCTAGACAAGCTTTGGGTTCACAGTGGGGCTAGGAGAAATTATGCTTCGTGCCAGAGCTGGGCATCCATTTGATGGTTCTGATAGGGTGTTAATGTGAAATTAGTTCTAGGTAATTTTGTTTCATGTGTCTGCACCTACGAGTGGTATGACACTATTTTACCCTACAATATAAGACGTTTCCTTTGCAAGTTCCATGATTCGGGATATTACATATTTGAAAATAGTGGGAACCTTTCTATCACATGGGTTGTGCCTATATGGTTGTACTTAGGTATTCATCGAGATACAATTTACGGATTAAGCCCTAGTGTTGACACTTTTGCCTTGATGACTATGTTACTGGTGGGCTTATTACAAGGTTATGCATGCAGGTTCTAGTTCCTCAATGGACACTGCCAACCTGGATCGAATACTTTGAGCATGATGCATAGCATGGGTAAGGGGTATATGGGGGAGTAGGGGTATACGATTCTAGTCTTTCGTGGGTCCTTCTCAATTTGGGACTATCCTAGAGAAGGAGCATGTCAACTTCTAGTTTCAATGTATGTGGTCCGAGTTCTTCGTAGGTCCTTCTAGATTTAGGACTATCCTTGAGAGGGAACATTCTAATACTTCTATATAAGTCCTCCATGGGTTCCTCTCGGTTCGGGATCATCCCAGAGAGGGAACATGCCAGTAATTATCTATGTTTTAATAGCCCTATTGATTAGGGACTATCCTAGAGAGGGTGTATGCTAATGAATATTCATTCTTCTTCTATAGCCCTCTTGACTTGGGACCATCCAAGAGAGGTAACATAATTACTGACATTAGTTGTACTCTATCAGATTCTATTTACACTGGCTATGTTGGGACTGCTTTGTATGCATTATATATGAGCACTATTTGTTTATGACCTGTGTTAGTGTCGAGGTGACCTACCCTTTTAAGGGATCCTCCTCACCTGTTAACTGATATTGTATATGTTGATAATTATTACCCTGTCTTTGCAATCTTTAGCCTCTTCTGGAGTTTCCCCTATGGGGTGGTTCATTATGCACCTCTACTCTACTTATTTTGATTTATTTTTACCTTATTTATGCTTATTGATGTCGGGTCAGCCAATGATACCTACTGGGTACCCATTGTTTTGGTACTCATGCTATACTTCTACATTTTTTCCTAATATAGATACAAGTATGAGTTTTTTTAACTTTCGTGATCGAGCATAGTAGCTGGTACTTTCTGGAGATTCGGTGAGCAATATGCGTCCTTGCTGGCCAGCTTTCCTTTTAGTGTTAGGGCTATCCTAGTCGAGTCTCGGATAGTAACTATTTATGGTTACCCCATCTGAGGTTGTATTTTTTATTCATGTATATAGATTTTCTATAACTATGACACCAGGTTTTGGGAGTTATTTTATGTTGGGTCTTATATGTCCAGATCTCTTTTATGCTTTCCTTCTCTTCTTCTTCTTCTTCTTTTTGTTTTTGTGTTCTTTTGATTGGCCCACCATTATCTGCTCTTGACCAGGACCATGCTTTTCTACAAGTGAGACGTAGACGCCATCACAACTTGATTTTTGGGTCGTAACAAGATCCCTCATCGCAAAGAAAAAGTACTAGAAGCATTAAAAAATATGACGGACTGTAATTTTTTAGAATCGTCCAAAGACAGAAGGACCACTAAAACCATTCTCCCATAAAGGTTACACTGGAAGCAAACAAGAGTGGCCGATAAGGGTTGGATGAATCATCCAACATTGGATGGGATGCCTAACCTGATTGTCCATAAGCATCTCTACTGGATAGAAAGGGTTCTCAGATGGAACTATTAGACGAGTAGTCCATACTTGGGAGAGCCATCTAATATTTTATCCCCAGGTAATTTATATTTTCTTTACTGATATATGATCGACCCTAGTTGAATTGATATGACTCGTGCAACTTAAACCCTTTTAAAGACCATTAGGATCTCTTTAGGTAATTGCTACTTATTTCTCTTTTGATCAAACTATTTCCATAACTGTAAGAACATGATCCCTAAGCACCCTAAGTGTTGGAAAGATAATCTTTCCATCTCATAATTGTTGCTCGTTGTGCTAAGTGTTGGAAAAACAAAGCCCTAAACCCCAGTTTGTTGTTGTCGTAAGTATTGTTATCAAAATTTTCCTTGTTTTTTTCAAAGTTTGATTTGCATAAGCATTTACAACAAAGGGGAAGTCTGATTATCCTACACCGGTCAAAGTTAAACCAAATGAAAACTATACATGATGGTTGATTTCATTGGTATGGGTATGACTAAACAATCAGTTTTCTTAGTATAAGGGTTTGGGGAAAGCATATACCTAACTATATATAAGTATTGGACGAACGAGGGTTTGGCCTTGACATCTTGAGTAAGATGATTCTCCAATAATCATCACCTATAGGATTTTAGTCGGGTTAGAGTTAAGTGCACTAGGTGATAAGGGACAAAAGGTTGGACGGGCTGTCATATTTTGGATGGTTCGTCCAAATGCATTATCTGAAAGAAACTAAACTAGTCAGTGATATACGATGGGGTGGATCAATCATCCACTTTCGAATGATCATCTAAGCACATCATCTGAAAGAAACTAGACTAGTCACTGATAGACAATATATTGGACGAACCGTCCACCTTTGGACAAATCGTCCAAACCTTTGGTCCAAAAGATTGTGATATGTCTTATACTCCTCAACTTTGGTTTGATGATTTTAGTATCAGTACTAGTAGTACCCCTGCAGGTACCAATGACTCCTAAACTTTCTAAAAAGCAGGGAGATAGACAAAGAAGTGAATTTTCATGGGGTATAAGAAACGTGGATGAAAATTTGGCATAGAGAGTAACTAGGTTATAGTCAAGGCAAGAAAGGTCCCCTAAGGATCCTACTCAACCTGACTCAAATGTAATATACTCTTCTGAAGAGGAATCATATGAAGCATCAGTCGATATTTCAGATGGAGAGGAATTGGAAAATAAAAGCAGTTCAGATAGACCAAATCTAACACCTCTGAAAGCCTTGGATAAAAATCTCCCGAGAAGATGTATATCATGTTACAAAAAGAAAAATCCGTCAATTCCTTGATAATTCCCATGAGAAGTGGAAGGGTATGAAAAGATATATGTTGAGGGACTCACTATAAACTCTAAGGGACAATTCAAGAGGAGCATTGCAGAAGAAATTCAAATTGTCACTACATATCTTCCAAACTACCCAGAGATTGAAAGAGTATTCAAGGCATATCAGTTAGGTTGGATGAGCAGATTGCAAGGTCGGTATTATCCCATGATAGTTCACATATTATATGAGAAATATAAGGCTTCTCTGCAACTCATGGCAGGCAAAGGTCCAAAAGATTTTGATATGTCTATCTTGAGCATAGTTAAGGTTCAAAGAGTTACTATTGACATCTCTGAGGAGTCGATAAATCGGATATTATTTGGTAATAATTATAGTGCTCTAGAAAGCCAGCTGAATTATGTCTATCGGTACACCAACCGTAAGACTTAGCAAAATTGGTTTACCTATGTGTTAACTGATTCCTATCTATCTTGGTTGAACAACCCTTGTCTACCAATTCAAATAATGACACTTAGTTTTATTACTATGTTTTGGTAGTTGGTTACGAGAATGTGTATCCGCCCAATAGGAGCAGAAAAATTAATTGATAAAGATGTTGGTTTGGTGTCTATCTTGGTGTATGAGTATAAGATGAATTTTAGTAGAATAATTGCCAAGGAAATTATAATGAGAGCCATGTAAGAAGGTACAATATTTCCTTACCCTTTCTTGATAATTGAAATGTGCAAAAAAGCAAGGGTGCTCTATCTTACCTAGTATTAATGTGGCTACCAATGCTTTAAAGACCTACAACATTGAAGACCTAAGGATCTCTCAAAAAATGATATGAAAAAGCAGAAGATTGGGGAAGCATCAATATCATAAACGGGGTCAGAGGATCCAGATAGAGCTGATACTATTGACACAGCTATTATTCCATCAGCTCATGGGGAATCTAATAAGTTGAGTGCATAGAGCCTACTACCCAGTCATCTAGTAGAACATTTACCTCCTTCACCATTCAATTTCAATCCACAGAACTTCACAAAAATTGGTAAAAAATTGAATAAAAATGAGTGTTATCTTGAACTGCTAATGGTGGAAATGGAGCAGTTAATGGAAAAAAAACTTAAAACTACGTTAGAGCCATATGACACAATACAGGAATAAATTGACAACATGGAGGAGTATATGAATGAGAGTTTGAAACTTATGAGCCCATCTAACTAGGATAAGTTTCAGTTAGAACTTGAAACATTTCAGGCAGCTGAGAGATTATTGCAACAAGGCTAACATTCAGTCTCCCCACTATCAGTGGAGCCATCAGATTCGAATAATGAGGAAAAAATACTAAGTTTGGCTTAAATGCAATCAAAAGGTAAAGCGATTATAGAGGGTTGTAGCCCTGAGGAGGAAATATGCAAAAATAAGAAGAAAAAAAAGCAATAAGGGAGAAGATCAAGACCTAGAGGAAGCAATGAGGAAGTCTAGAGTGACTTACGTGATAGATAACGAAAGAAAGAGAGTGCAATTAATGTATATGTCTGCTAGTTCAACACCAGAAGATTCAGAGCAGTTAAGTGGTGCACCCATTGTAGCTGAAGCTGAGCTTCCTCAGAATGAATCGACATCCACTGGTGTCGTGGGTGTAGGGGCAGAATAATCATCTTTGATTATCCTCGATTCACATAATGTTACTACTTAGGTTGTTGTAGGTACACCTCTAACCCATTCACCATTTGATCTGATTTATTCATTGGGGATAATATTGTGTTTTGTGTGTAGAGGGGGTAGTACCTTTGTTGTTCATCCGTGGGTTTTTGTTGCCATGTTCTTTTTCCTAGGGCATGCTATCTAGTAGAACTGGCCTGTGTAGGTTTTACATTTATAGCTGAATTATTGTTGTTAGGTGTTTTTTGGATTATGAACCCTAAAGGAATAAGTGAAGTATCCAAAAATCATTGGAAAACTATGAGAAACAAAGAGAGTATATGTTTGTTAACTGTATTTTGTGAAAAAACTATGATCTCTAAGTAATGATGAATTGTGTTTATTGAAACGAAATTGTCTTTGGAACAAGTTTGGATTGATAAATGTCGTGTACTTGAACAGTGTGTAGACCATAATTAGTTTAATTCTTTTTGTGTACATGATATCTAGAACTTGTCCGATTCAATTTTAGCTAGTGGAAAATAGGTTGAATTTAAAATGATCCCAGGTCTTTTTCTAATCAGTCCTTTAGCCTTAAATAAGTCTCTAAACACTGTTGAGTTTTTCCATTTTGATCCTTGTACATGTAACCATCTTTCTAAAACTAACAATTTGTTGACCCCTATTTAGTAAGACTAATATTTTGGCCCTGAGTCTCCCTTGGATATTATGCACCTCAATTCAGGTACTAAACCTACTATGAGGGTGTCTTTGTGAAAGACTTTGCGAGAATATGTGATTTTAGCCTTGACCTAGTGGTGAATATTATATCTTCAACCTAAGTTTATAATTAGGTTGAGGTGGCTATCACGAAGCCTTCTTGAATTAACTAAATGAATAAATAAATAATGATAAAAAAAGTTAAAATATAATAATAATAATAATAATAATAATAATAATAATAATAATAATAATAATAAAAGGGGGGAGTCCATGTATGTATAAAAGATTTGAAGCTAAGGGCTGAATAAAAAAAAGTTAAAATATAATAATAATAAAAATGCATTACAACAGTGATTTTAGTTGATACAAGCCTTTTAAAAAGGTCATTCATTTTATTACTCAAATTATAAGTTAATAATAAAACCAGTTAGCAAATTTGGTATCTTGCAAAATGATTGAATAATCTGATCTCATTTTTTTATGGATTTTAAGTGTTTGGTTGTGTTGTTTCTTGAGGGAAAGCAAACATTCTAGGTTAAGAGTGTAGATGTGACCGTATTTAACGTCACATACTTTACTTAAAACCATGAATAAATGCATGTTCTTGAGTAACTTTTGTGAGATTTGATGTGTTTTCTATTTTTGTATAGGTTAAAGTTTTATTTTGGAACCTTGGAGAGGAGTATAGAAGAATAGGTGTTCTGTAGGTCAATCGGATGGCTCATCCAAGTCGTACCTCCTAAAGATTGCCATTGTTTTGAAGTCCAGCTATCATCCAAATATGGATGGTTCGTGTATTCTTGGACCAATCGTTTATAGGTTGTCACCCATGAGGAGGAACACTATTTTGATGCCCCAATTACCCTCCAAATATGGATGGTTCATCTAATCTTGGACGGATCATCCATAGTATGCAGTTTTGGAAGAAGACGATGGAAGAATGGGCGAGCCTCCCAACCTTGGACGACCTATCCAATAGTGTATTACCTACTATGTTTTTCACTACTGTGATGCCTGTAAGGGACAACAAGAACAGACGAACCACCCAGTATTAGATGGTTCGTCCAAAGTACCGTCCAAGCCTGAGCGAAATTCGCTCTTCTATTTCTAAGTTAAACTTGTATCGTTGTATTATAAATAGGAGGATTAGGTTATTTTTAGAATATTATTGTAATAAAAATATTTGTTTATGTACTACTACTGAAGTTTGTCGTCTATTTTCTTCCTACTAAAAATTTCAATTGTGTGGGAATTTGGCTATTGATTGATTGGTAATTGAACAACATCTTTGGAAGATAACCTAATTTGGGTATGAATCTTGTGAATTTCCTTCTTGTTATTGCACAGTTATTATCATGAGTGTCTAACTCCCTAACTCTAGGATTGTGGGATCCATAAAAATAGTTCTTGCAATTAACAAGTTAAGTTTATTAATACATAATATCTATATTCTATTGATTTCTAGTGGTTGAAATACTAGAACATGCCTAGGTTTAATTAGTATGAACTATATGATTAAATCCTTGTGATGAGATTATGACAAGAAATTCGGGGTATAAACCCTCGTCTAATAGTTATTATTGTATTTAGGGTAATCATCTTGAGGCTATTAGTATAGAAATATTGCACTCTTTTAACAGTCTGAAAAGGTTTAAAAGAGATTTGTCTAAGATAGGTTGAGAAACACTTAGATGAATACCTCATTAATAATATCTGATAAACTTACAAAAGACTGCAAGACCAACAACGTTCATAATCTAAAGATTTATTAATACCATGGTGAACACAATTCGGAGTTTCCTTATTATTTGAATTCGTTAATAAATACATAGATTGATCTCTGAAATTTAATTGCATATTGTTATTATTAGAGCATTAAATCCCCCATAGTTATATTTATATCTCTAGGAAATAAATCACTAATTTTTAAATATCCTTATTAGACTTGAATTTAAAGACATTTTCCCTTGGGGATTCGACCCCAACCCTATTGAGTTATATATTTGACAACAACTATTTTTATACTTCTTCTAGAGGTGTAACTTAGACGTATCAAGCCCTTTCCTGTGTCATCGTCTATCTCCACCCTAGTAGGTGATTCTTTAATAATAGATAGTGTAGATCCTGTTTTTCGACTAATAGTAAAGTTAAGACTTGGGATGAATTGATATTGATGGATATAATTGATTTCGACATGATACTAAGTATGGACTGGTTTTTCCCTCATAGAGAAATCATGGATTGTTCTGCCAAAACAGTGACCTTAGTTATGTCTGGTATGCCCTAGTCATGTGGCAGAGTTTGGTTAGTCATGCAACGATGGAGATTATTTCTTGCATTAAGGCTAGTTTCTTAGTGTCTTATGGTTGTTTGGTATACTTTTGCCTATGTTAGAGATGTTAGTATTGATTATGTGACCTCTGAGTCAGTATTTGTTATTAATGAGTATCTTGATATTTCGCATGCCACCCGCCAAGCTAAGAGAGCTCAAGACTCAGCTTCGAAATTTGTTAGATAAGGGTTTTATGCAGCCTAGTGTATGGGGTGCTCCTATTCTGTTTGTAAAGAAGAAAGCTAGCTCTATACATATGTATATTGATTATAGACAGTTGAGTGGTGTTACTGTAAAGAATAAGTATCATATGCCTTGTATTAATGATTTAGTTGACAACTTTAGGTTTCAGCCATTTTTTTAAGATTGATTTGAGGTTAGGTTACCATCAGTTGCAGATTCGTATTGAGAAATCTCAAAGGCGGTATTTAGGAAACTGTATGGTCATTATGAGTTTCTAGTGATGTCTTTTGGATTGACAAATGCAACCGCAACCTTTATAGATTTTATGAACCTTGTGTTCAGGCCCTATCTTAATTTTTTTGTTATTGTATTCATCAATGACATTTTGGTATATTCTCAGAGTAGGGAGGATCATGAGCTCTATTTGAGGATTGTGCTTTATACTTTATGAGAACATTGACTTTTTTTCAAGTTCTCAAAGTGTGAGTTTTGTCTTGAGTAGGTTTCATTCCTTGGACATGTGGTGTCCAAAGAGTGAATTAGTATGGATCTGACTAAGATTATAGTTATCTGTGATTATCCTAAACTCACTACTCCTACTGAGGTATGCACTTTGTTGGACTTGCTGGATATTACCATCCTTTTATTAAGGGAGTCTCATTTATAACGGCACCATTGACTAAATTGACTAGAAAGGTTGTTCCTTTCTAGTGGTCTAATGAGTGTGAGATATTCTTTTAGAATCTTAAGACTATCTTGACTTCTGCTCCTGTGTTAATATTATCGATTGAGGATCAGAGTTTTTCTATCTATTATGATGCTTCAGGTATTAGTCTGGGTTGTATGTTGATGCATCAGGGTCGTGTGATTGATTATGCTTCTAGACAACTTGAGGTTTATAAGTATAACTACCCACCCATGACTTGGAGTTGGCAGCGGTAGTTTTTGTGCTCAAGATTTGGTGCCACTATCTTTATGGAGTATATTATAGGATCTTCACTGACCATCATAATCTTCAGTATATTATGACCTAGAGGGAGCTTAATGTTCTGCAGCATAGATGTATTGATTACTGAAGGACTATGATATTTCTATGTTGTACTATCTGTTCAAGGCAAATGTGGTAGCAAATTCCTTGAGTCAGAAGGCAATGAGTAATGGTAGATTGACAGCCTTATCAGTTTCTGAGAGACCGTTAGCTTTAGAACTTTGGCTAACCAATTGGTTAGGCTTGAGATTTTGGATTCAGGTCATATCCTTGATAGTATTGAGGCCCATTCTTATTTGATTAATCAAATCCAGCAACGTCAGTTTGAGGATCCATCTTTGGTTGATAGCCGTGATCGGCTGTTCCATGTAAGCCTCATAAGTCTACATTAGATTCATATGGTGTTTTGATATTTGGGGTACGGTTTGTGTACCCAGAGTTGATGATTTGATTTATTTGATTCTTATGAGGCCCATTGTTCCCGATATTCCATCTACCCCTATGCGAATAAGATGTAAAGAGATTTGAGGAAGATTTAATAGTGGGTTGATATGAAGAGAGATATTACTGAGTTTGTTTCTAGGTGCTTGAACTGTCAACAGATCAAGTTTGAGCACCACAGACTAGGTGGTTGATGCAGAGGCTTGCCATTCTCGTGTGAAAGTGGGAACGAGTTACTATGTATTTTATTTCAGGCTTGCATTGGTCTCATCATAGCCACGATTTGATTTGGGTCATTATTGACAAGTTGACTAAGTATGCACACTATGAGTTCCTAGTTATGTCTTTGGGGTTGACCAATTCCCCAACAGTGTTCATGAACTTGTTTAACAGTGTTATAATTGTATTTCAATTTCTTTATCACAGTGTTCGTCGTTGATATATTAGTTTACTCGCGAAGAAGAGTGGAACATGAGCAACACGTGAGGATCATGCTCCAAACTTACGAGATTAATGACTTTATACTAAGTTCTCAAGGTGTGAGTTTTTTTAGAGCCTGTAGCATTCTTAGAACATGTGGTGTCTATGGATGGGATTGTGGTAGATCTAACAAAGATTCAGCCTATTGGTGATTGACCTAAACCAATTTCTTCTTCTAAGGTACAACTTTGTTCGGTTGGCAGGGTACTATGGACAATTCATTGAGGGGTTTTCATCTATAGTAGCACTTTTGACTAAATTGGCTAATAAGGATGTCCTTTTTCAAGAGGAGTGCGAGACGAGTTTTCTTAGGCTTAAGACTTGTTTTCAGCTCTAGTTTTGACAATGCCGATTAAGGGTTAGAGTTTCTCAGTCTACTGGGATGCTTTTGATATTAGTTTGAGTTGTGTTCTGATTTTGCAGGATTGTGTGATTGCCTATGCTTCAAGGCAACTAAAGGATCACATGAGAAACTGCCCACTCATGACTTGGATTTGGCAACGGTAGTATTCACACTCAAGCACTCATGACTTGGATTTGATAATGGTAGTATTCACACTCAAGATCTAGAGACATTATATGTATGATGTTCATTGTGAGATCTTCATCGACCACCGCAGTCTTCGGTATATTATGAGTAAGAAGTAGCTTAATTCGAGGTAACAGAGATGAATCGATTTATTGAAAAAATACAACATCACTATTATGTAATATTCGAGCAAGGCGAACATAGTCGTGAATGACTTGAGCCAGAAGGAGGTTGCCATGGGCAGTTTGGCTTCTCTTACGACTTTTGAGTGGTCGTTGGCCTTAGATAAATCATATAAAAATATTGTAAATCATAATAATTAACTATTAAAAATATATTTAATTTTTTTAAATCTTGATTTAGAAAATTAATATTTATGTCAAATAAATTGAAATAAAGCAAGTTACTCTGGGCTATAGTGTTTTAACTAAAGCTTGGAAATTGTTGAAAAGTCTAATGACTTAGTTGGTAGGGGTGTAGAATTTAATTGAAATTAAAGAGAAAGAAAAGGAGAATGTTTGAATATTTTGGGCGTGATAGTCTAGATGTTCTGCCTAGAATGCCCCTAGCAATTAGGCAGGCTCTTATATATAAACCACACCTCCTGTCACTTGTATTGCAGTTATCCTTTCTCCATCTTGGGTTCGACCCAGTCCAATAGTCCATTTGTCAGGTATTTTCTCCTTCCTAACACTCCACTCTCCACTCTCCACTCTCTTTAACTTTTAACTTCTTTTTTTTTTCTTTTTGCCCGATGATCAAAGCTTTTTTTAGAATTCTTTTGAGAGATGAAATGTTGATTGACTCAAAGCTTTTGTTTGCGCGACATGCATGGCGTTTTTAATTCTGGTTTCTCTGGCTTTCTTTTATTCTCTATGTAGATCTATAAAAAGAATGTGTTGCCTTTTCCCCCCTTCTCATCTAGTTTGACATAGATCTGTTATTTATTTATTTATTTCACTATAACTTGCAAAATGTACCTTTTTAATAGATGCTTTATGGGAGGGTGTTAAAAATTATGTTTAAGCTAAATCACGTGTATCACTTAATTCTTTTCTTGCTAACATGCAGCTCTTTCTCTGCTTAATTTGGCCTTTTTGTTCGTTCTTTATTTTATTTTTTGTGATTCTCATTGCAACTGAATATGGCTTTTTTGTGTTACATTTTGTGCTATGCTGTTCATTTATCTATAAATTAATGATTAGTGCTTGCTTGTTGAAGATGACGTTTATCTACTTCCTGAAGCATGTTCTCCAAAATTTGAGAATAGTTTGACTACAAGATTTGTGGGGGTGGGGGTCCGTTTGTTGAGTTTGGACCACAATGACTAAAGATCTAAATTATTCATACAAATGATCTAAACTTCTGTTTATTTGAAAGAGGTCTATGGCTAGGATAGATCTAATTACAAAACCTTTGTTAAGATTTTTTTAGTGATTCCTCTGCCTGTTCCACATAAAAGGTGCAGATCTTAATTAGTAATGTCAAGTGGGCATGAGTTTATTTGTTTTGTATCATTTGAATTATGGGTAATTGGATTCAATCGAAGTGTTTCCTTCTGTTGGCCATTCTAAAGGATGGATGCATTTTCTGTGAAGCTTGCCTTGTCGTGTCCCTGCAATTTTGCTCTCTTCTAGAACAGTCTCGGGTCTATAGATCAGAGTTGCGACTCTTGTGAAGTGGAAGTTGCTTCTGATTCAGGCGTATGTCAAATCATTTCAGGCAAACAGACAGATTTCCTTTTCACATGATATTCATAAGTCATTTTTAATACACAAGTCTAAATGCAGAACTGTTCTTGATGTGATTTATTACAAGATTCTTGAATATGGAATAGTGGTAGCTGTGTTTAATGGTTTGCCCAGACTTTTGTTCTCCAATGTCATACTTAAAAGCTGTAATCCTTATAAGGGACTAGCATTCTTGTATATAATCCATAATATATGTTTTCATCCTTTTGGCAGCTTTGTTTGGCCTCTCTTCTTCCAAAATGTCAGATCTTGAGGCTCCCCTTTGCCCTAAGAGGAAGAAAAATGTGATGGACCTTCTTGTCCAATTCAGATGGATCGTCGTTATCTTCGTCGTCCTTCCTCTCTCTTTCCTGTATTATTTCTCCATATATCTTGGGGATGTTAGATCTGAGTGCAAATCATTCAAGCAGCGCCAGAAGGAGCATGATGAAAATGTTAAAAAGGTTGTAAAGCGTCTTAAGGAGAGGAATGCATCTAAGGATGGTCTTGTCTGCACCGCTAGAAAGCCCTGGGTTGCTGTTGGGATGAGAAATGTAGACTACAAGCGTGCTCGTCATTTCGAAGTTGATCTTTCTCCATTTAGAAATGTTCTCGACATTGACAAGGAGCGAATGATTGCTAGAGTTGAGCCTCTAGTTAATATGGGCCAAATCACTAGAGTTACTGTCCCTATGAATGTTGCTCTCGCAGTTGTTGCTGAGCTTGATGATCTAACTGTTGGTGGTCTGATCAACGGCTACGGGATTGAAGGAAGTTCTCACCTTTATGGACTGTTCTCAGACACTGTTGTGTCATATGAAGTTATTCTAGCAGACGGGCAGGTCGTTAGAGCTACAAAGGACAATGAATATTCCGATCTTTTCTATGCTATACCATGGTCTCAAGGGACTCTGGGGCTTCTTGTTTCAGCTGAGATCAAGCTCATTCAGATCAAGGAATACATGAAACTTACCTACAAACCTGTTGTTGGTAATCTGAAAGAGATTGCACAGGCTTATATTGATTCTTTTTCACCTAGAGATGGGGATCAGGATAATCCTGCTAAGGTTCCAGACTTTGTAGAAACCATGGTGTACACTCCCACAGAAGCTGTTTGCATGACTGGTAGATACGCTTCAAAAGAAGAGGCCAAGCAGAAAGGAAATGTGATCAACAATGTTGGTTGGTGGTTCAAAACCTGGTTTTACCAGCACGCTCAAACTGCACTAAAGAGGGGAGAATTCGTAGAGTACATTCCAACTAGGGAATACTACCACAGGCACACAAGATGCTTGTATTGGGAAGGGAAACTCATCCTTCCATTCGGTGATCAGTGGTGGTTTAGGTTTTTCTTTGGATGGGTCATGCCACCCAAGGTTTCTCTACTTAAAGCCACTCAAGGTGAATACATTAGGAACTATTACCATGAAAACCATGTCATTCAGGATATGCTTGTTCCACTTTACAAGGTTGGAGATGCTCTTGAATGGGTCCACCGTGAGATGGAGGTAAAGTTTGCATTGTTTTCCATCCAGAATATGAAATGGCAAATTGGCCTTATTGCCCTAGCTCTACTTTTTTTTCCCAAAGAAGAGAAATGAACTTGGAAAGGAAAATTTTTTATGTACACCTCTGTGTTCCATTTTGTTGTTCTTTGAGTACTTCTGAGATACTTTCACATTGTATAAGTGCCTCTTTAACAATTTTATTTTTGTCTAGATATATCCCCTCTGGCTCTGTCCCCACCGACTTTACAGGCTGCCTCTTAAAACCATGGTGTATCCTGAACCAGGGTTTGAGCTGCACCGCAGGCAGGGTGACACACAATATGCTCAAATGTATACCGATGTTGGTGTCTACTATGCTCCTGGACCTATTTTGAGGGGTGAGGTCTTTGATGGTGCAGAGGCAGTCCGTAAGATGGAGAGTTGGTTGATTGAAAACCATGGATTCCAGCCACAATACGCTGTCTCTGAGCTGACGGAGAAGAACTTCTGGAGGATGTTTGATGGAGACCTGTACGAGCACTGCAGAAGAAAGTACAGAGCTATTGGAACCTTCATGAGTGTGTACTATAAGTCTAAGAAAGGAAGGAAGACTGAGAAGGAGGTGCAGGATGCTGAGCAAGAGACAGCTGAACTTGAGACCCCAGAAGTTGATGAGCCCGCAGATTAATCAGAGACTAGTGTTCATGGTTCTTCTCTGCCTTTCTCATTTATGTACTTGTGATTGTCTGAATTCTGTTTGTTTCCTTTGTTTGTCATGGTAGCTTTGAACATCTTCTGTCCTTGAGCTTTTTCCCTTTTAACCAGCTTGACTGGATTAGTTCAATGATCCTCCTATCCGAAATCATATCAAATGTCAGCGTAGTAGACATGATTTTTTATTTCAACTTCTATCAAATGTAAGCCTGGTAGACTTGATTTTTCACTTCAAAATCTTGTTCAATGGAAAAGGAACAATGTACTCTTCACTTTGGGAGATTGCGGATGCCCATGAAGCTAGAAGCTCATGTAGGCTGAGTTTTTGTGTTGAAACTTCATGCGTAGCGATAGTTTGTATCAGAGGAATTTTCACAAATAGTGCTTACATTGCTACTGATTTATCATACACCACATGCTTTTGATAATTACGGTACATGATTTGCAGTTTTGAAATTAGTTGTATTTCAGATATAGCCTTCTGACCAGATACTTAACCGTGATCCTAACTCCAAACTCAACATCTAACCCTGACTCCCAACTCTTAATCTAACCCTGACTCTCAATCTAAAGACTTAATCACAAATCTCGTCCCAAGAACCGACCCGAAATCCGAACCTGGGATTCGACTATGAATCCCTACCCAAGACCCAAATCTAAATTCTAAACTGATATCTAACCCCAAACTTGGCTCGATCCCAGACCCCAAATCCTAAAACCAAATCCCGACCCAGGACATGACCCCGACTTTTGACTCGAGATCTGACCTCGAGATCCAACCCCGAAAATCAACCCAAGACCTAACTCTGAACCCAATCTTGGATTCGACCCTAATAACAATCCAAAACCCAACCTAAAAATCCTCCTTGAGAGTCGAGGTTGGGTTGAGAGTCTTGGTTGGGTCTATAGTCGAGAATCCAAAGTTGAGGTCAGTAGTTGAATCTCGGGTTAGTATCGCCAATTGATATCCGAGATTTGAGTTTTGGTAAAATATTGGGAATGAAGTTGAAAGAGATTTTTAGAAAATATTTTCTTTACATCTTGAAGGGCAGTAATTTTCTTTAAAAAGAAAAATAACTTAATGTAGAAAACATTTTCAAAACATTTAAAAATCAACCAAACATGAGAAAATTGAAAAATATTTATTGAAAAATATTTTCTTCATACCAAACACGTTTTTAAGCTCAAGGTTTTCTCCGATGACTACCAATGAAGTTTTTCTTCCTCAATTCTCTCATAAAATAATCTCAATCTTTAAATCCTTACCTAATTGTAAAAGAGTCCAAATGTGAAATAAAACTAGAAACTCAATGTACAAGAGCTAAAAAAATGAAGTGAATAGAGTAATAGGAGAAATTCTAGACCGTTCTCTAATTATGAATGAAAATAAAAAGAAGGGGAAGAGGAAAAAGAATAGGGGTGGTTCTTTACAAAGTGTTTTAGAATGAACAAACTTAGCCAACTGTTTACCAAAAACACATATCTCCACAAAATTATAAGACCCTATATGGAGAATAAAATGGAACTGCAGTAGGGTTAAATTATCGAATTGCTATAAAATTGTAAGTATAATTATGTTTGTGTTATATAATACAAGCAATATATAACATAATGTAAGAAATGAAGACAAGAGATATGAGAGAGTTTTCTTCTATTCAAATATAAAATACAATAATTAATAATATCCCTATTTACAGAATGGGAAATCACCCAAAAGTCACCAATATTAAGTGACTAAACCAATAGGTACATTCTTATCCAAATGATCCATGTAACCTAAGGAATATGTTTATCGTATATACAAATGACTATTGGTAGTTCATGTATATAAAGTCAATGGACCATCCACTAATTCAATGTATCCATGACACTCTCCCTTGGATGTCCATAGATAATGTGACTCGTTAAAACCTTACTAGGAAAAAAAATTATGGAAAAACTACTAGTGAAGGAAAAAGAGTACACATATCTAATAATAACATTTAGGCTGTCTCATTAAAAACCTTACAAGAAAAAATCCAGTGGAAAAAAAACTTATAACGAAAAACAGTACAATGCGTATTAACTTCCCCTAATGAGCACATCAATCTAAGTACTTGGATCTTCGCATAATAATTTGGTGCACCATCTTCTTGAAAGGTGCAGTAGGTAAAGACTTTGTGAATAAATCGGCCATATTATCACTCAAATAAATTTTTTGCACGTCGATATTACTATTCTTTTGAAGAACATGAGTATAAAAAAGTTTTGGTGAAATGTTCTTTGTTCTAGCTTTAATGAATCCTCCCTTTAGTTGTATTTGCATGATGCATATTCTTCATATAAGACTGTGGATATTTTATTACACTTCAAATCATATTTTTTCGAATGAGATGGATCATTGACTATACTCACACACACTCTCGTCTTGCTTCATGAATGACTATTATTTAAACATGATTTGATGAAGTATCCATGGTGCATTGCTTTATAGATCTCCAAGATATGACAGTACCTTCGCATTTGAACACATAGCCTGTTTGTAATCGAGCCTTGTGTAGGTCAGATAAATACCCCGTATCAGCATACCCAACAAGATCAGGATTGTAATTGTTATAATAGAATAAGCACCCATATTGGTAGTCCCTTTTAGGTACCACAATATGTGTTTAACTCCATTTCAGTATCTCCTTGTAGGATCCTAACTATATCTTGCTAACAAATTAATTGAGAAGACTATATTGTGCCTTATAGAATTAGCAAGATACATTAACGCGCCAATCGCACTAAGATATGTCTCATTACCAAGAATATCCTCATTATTTTCTTGGGGTAGTAATGGATCCAAATTCACATCAAGTGATCAAACAACCATTGAAATACTTAATGGATGTGCTCCATCCATCTAAAATCTTTTCAACACCTTTTCAGTGTAGGTAGATTGATATACAAATATGTCATTTTCAAATGTTCAATTTGTAAATCAAGGAATAACTTTGTCTTATCAAGGTCTTTCATATCGAACTCCTTCTTTAAAAAATCAATTGCCTTTTGAAGCTCTGTTGAAATTTCAATGAGGTTTATGTCATCCACGTAAAAAAGTATATCAAACTCAATTGTTGCTCTCTTGGAAAAATCACATGGGAAAATGAAATTATTTATATAGCCTTCCTTTAATAAGTACTCACTAAGGAGATTATACTATATGCATATAGATGGCTTTATACCATACAAAGATCTTTGCAATCTAATGAAATATATTTCCCGAGCCTTTGAATTATATGCTTCAGGTATCTTAAATCCTTTGGGGATTCTCATGTATATACCATTATCAAGTGACCCGTACAAATAGGTTGTAACCACATCCATCAAATGTATTTCAAGTCTCTCATGAACAGTGAAACTCAAGAGATAACACAATGTTATTGCATCCATAACTAGTGAGTATGCCTCCTTATAATCAACATCAGGTCTTTGTAAAAAAACCTTGAGCAATAAGGCATGCCTTATACCTTTGTATTTTATTTTTTTCATTTATTTTTCACACAAAGACCTATTTATATCCAATCAATTTAATACCATTAGGTATTTGAACTATCGGTCCAAAAATATCACGTTGTGCAAGTGAATTCAATTCTGATTGAATTTTTTTTATAAATTTGGCCAATTATTTTCTTTACCGACATTTTTCAACAGATTAAGGTTCAAGATCCTCACAATCTTGCATAATGCAAAATGCAACATCGCAAATCTATCACTATTTCAAATCGATTCAAATTAATTTTACTGTCACTTGAATTTATGGGTAGTTCATTGTTTTATTGAGTCTCAAGATCATTGATTCCTTCAAGGATGTCCATATGAGATTCTTTCGTTGTATCATTTTTACCATTTGTTTTTTTAGGATTTCGATCCTTAGAACCTAATGACCTACTACGCTTCAGGCATGCTTTGGACTCATTACCTATTACACTAGTGGATGGTTCTACAAGAATATCAATTCAAATTGGGTCATTCTCCACAAAAATATGTGATTTAATAATCCTTTTCAAATCATTAAATGTGTCTGACATTTGATTCAAAATTTTCTGCAAATGAATAATCTTTGGATCTCTTGCTTATTGATGGAAGTATGTGGGTCAAGAGGAGACAATGAAGGACTTTTGCATAATTTTTTTTTTCATTTTCTCCCCCTAATTTTGGCAAAATGTATCATCAAATGCCAAACCATAAATTGTACAGTGAACCTATCTCTAGTTAATGGTTCAAGATAGAAAATTATAAAGGGTGATTCAAACCCAGCATATATTCCTAACCTTCTTTGAGGGTCCGTCTTGGTGCGGTATGGTGGTGCTATAGGAACATATACAACCGCATTCAAATATTTTTAGATGGTATATATTAGGTTCTTGACCAAGAACCAATTGTAATAAATATTCCAGCATGCAGAAGCACATGACCCCAAATAGAGTTGGGAAATTTAGTTTTCATAAGCATCGTTCTAGCTATCAATTGCAAAAGTTTAACTAATGACTTAATAAGAACAATTTGAGTGTAAAGATGAGCTAAAGAATGTTCAACCCTGGTCCCAATTGATAAGCAATAAGCATTAAATGCTTGGAATAAAAAATCTGCAGCATTATCAAGATGGATAAACTTGATTTGATTATCAGGAAACTAAGCCTGTAATCATATTATTTATGCTAATAATTTTACAAATGCCAAATTTTTAGGCAAAAAAAAGGCACACTAAGACCATCTAAATGAAGCATCTATTAGGACCATATAGTATCTAAACGATCCACTAGGTGGGTGAATAGGTCCATAAATATTACTATGTACGTTCCAAGAACACGGTGGATTCAATTCCAATTTTGTTTGTGATAGTCTAACAATTAACTTTACCTCATAACAAGCAGTACAAGAAAATTCACCTTATATAAAAATCTTCAAGTTCTTTAATGGATACCTATTTGAATTTTCTATAATCCGTCTCCTCGTTATAGATCCAACGTTTTGCAATCGATCATGCAAAAGTTTAAAAATATTGGAATTAGTAAACTTTTAATTCACTATAGAATATGCTTAGATTGCACTAATATTTGACCAATACAAGATAAAAGACAAAGCAGGGAATTTTTTTTATAACAGATGTCTTCCCATAGACATTCTTGGTGATACAAAGGTATTTTAAGATCCATCTTATCAAATGTCTTAAGATGATATTCATTTTGATAGATATCTAGAAACTGACCAAGTTCCTTTGAGATTTGGGAGAAAATATGATATTTCTAATGATGAGTTTATTTCTCTTAGGAAAAATTTATAGTACTCCCAAAGCCTTCAACAAAACTTGTACTACCAAAAATTGTGTTTTGCTCATAATTAAATGGAAAAAATATTTCTCATCCTTAATTATAGTGATTGTTGTACCAAAATCAATTAGACACATATATTCATAATTGGACAACTCTCTTTGAGAATCATCCATAGCTTAGCTTTCAGATTTTGAGACAGTAGAATCTCATGCTGATAACGTGTTGTAATATATAATTAATATATAATATAATGTAAGAAATGGAGATAAGAGAAGATAAATATGGAAGGTTTCGGCCCTTATTCTAGCATTTACATTGTTTCCATAACTGAAGATACCAAATCAACACCCTACCCCTATCAGAATGAAAAGAAGCAAATAGAACTTGAATAAGGTTTATTGCACAAAAAGGCCAGGGCACAGGATCCTGAAGAGAGAACCTCAAAGAATGTCAGATACAAATCCCCCTACCTCATTATGATCATATTGGCATACTCTCCTAAAAAAGAAAAAGCATACCCTATTAAAGATGAGAGTTGGGTTAACATAGGCATTTTGTATTGTATCAAACCCCATATAGTAGCAATCTAACTAAAGAATTTAATTCTAGTAGGGATATCTATGGTCATTGTAGCTATGGTGAAGTAGGTGCTTGTATCAGTGTCTAAGCTCATGGTAAACATATGATGAGCCAAAAAAAGAAATTCAAGAACACCTATACTGATCATGGCGTAAGCTTTCGTCTACGTATGATTCTTCACTTGGTTCCTAAAACTTGTGGTGAGCTTTTGATTCTACTCTTGGAGTGACTCAACATAATGCTTCAAGAAATTTTCACCAGAAATAATGTAAAAGAATTAAAAAACCCATAATAGATCTATGATTAGCCTTTGGTCTGGATGGTCCTATCGAAGAACTTGATTCATGTAGAGAAAGAAACTTAGCTCATTGAATGAAGTATGAAATTAAGCAAGAAAAGTCTCAACTCGAAATCAATAGCCCACAAGAAATAGAAAGGATAAAGCCTTTTCCTTTCTAGTACTATGTAGTTTTACTTCTTGGAACTTCTATGGAGGGCTTAGTTAGTCCAGTTGAGTAGCACTTGTTAAATACCTCTCTATGACCTATTATATGTAATGCTCTTGTCTACTTTAACAGATTTGCGAATTACACTGATCATTACGGGGAACGCCCTCTAAGCCATCAGTCAATGGAGGGATCGGGGCACTAGGTATTTTCATTCTTCTGGTCGTAGGTATAATCAATGATATTGAGCTTCAGTACTCTAAAATAGTAGTTAGAATTTGCTAATGAGTGAAGTTCCATCCTTATGCTCTGGCCTGACCTTCACAAATAACTTTGTTTCTTCCATTCCACTCTTACTCCAATTCCAATAGGATAAATAGAGTTAGCACTTACTATAAGGGCTTTTGACTATAGGCTTTGGAGCCAACCTTTCTGAGGGTTTTCTTTTATTCACGTATATATTATAATGATGAATAATATCTCTATTTATAGGGTGAGAAATCACCCCAAATATCACCAACATTAAGTGCCTAAATCAGTAGGTACATTCTTATCCAAATGATCCATGTGACTAGGGAATATGTATGGCATATATATAAATGAATGTTGCTAGTTCATGTATATGAAGTCAATGAACCATCCACTAATTCAATATATTCATAATAGTTTGATAATAATTTAAAAGTATAGAAGCGTATTATTGATATTGTAGCATATTTTCTTAGTTAAGTAATATTTTCTTTATATTATGCAAGAATTCTCCTTCAAAATCCATCATAAAATATGGTACAAACTTGATCTTCATGCTTTGTTATCCATTTTTGATTTGATCAACTGCTTTTAGTGAGTCAAAATTTTATTTACAAACTTAAAACTCAATAAGAAGGTTTTTTGCTCTCCTAACTAGGAGAAAAAACAATCAATTTATTTACTAGAAAAAACGGTAAGGTTAAATTATAATAAGGTGTAGGAAAATCATCTTTATTTATCTCGTTATGTTAAATTGTTATAGATTAAATAAGTTAGTTGAAGATTTAAATAAAAGTAAATAAGAAAGCAACTAAAGTCATTTGGATTAGTGGATCTTAATGACAAGTGTTCGCACTAGATCCAGTGTTGTTAGAGAAATATTGCTCTTAGATTTGAGATCATTGCTGTGAAGACACACTATAAAATAAATACCTATTAAAATATGAAAAATATGAAGCACAAGAGCAATAGTGTATTATCTTTGTATCTCTTAAAATCAGATCCCTACAATTCTATGAAGTCTATTATTTATAAATGACTAAGGTCAGACATTAACTAATAAGAAATCTCCACTCAAGTCCAGTACAATAAAAAATAATGATAACTAGAAACCACAAGTATTTTAAAAGCGTCACTTACTTTCTTTCAAACAACATAACTAGGTGTTGGCAATCAATTAGTATCAAATATGTCACTCGTCTACTCGACTAACTTCGGCTAAATAATTTTAGAAACACATCCAGCAATGAGGATTTCTCTTATTATAGGAGTTGGACTTCTAATAAGATAAATCCTCTTAAACATATACATGTGCGTGCTCACATACTCCTAATCAAGCACTATTAGTATGATCAAAATCAAACTCACTTCTTATTTGGAGAAAATAATAATGATTGCTAAAGGTAAAGTTACTTAAATCAAAATGTCGGGATTAATCCCACAAGAAATAAAATCAAAGTTTTATCCTAAAAATGTATATGAACCACTAATTTTTACAATCTAGAAATATAAAATATAAATAGGGGATTAAAATTAGCAATTTTGAATTTCAGAGTAGTGTTTTTCATTCTATAGCATTTCTTCTATTTCAGAGTAGTGTTTTTCATTCTAGAGCATTTCAGAAGTTTCAACAAGTCATTTATGACTTGTTAGGACCAGTAGTTCGGATCTCTGGCGGCTTGATTGGGAAATATCTCAAATTGCTTATTTTAGAACCTAAAATTAAGTACTCGTTAAACAAAGTCTACTTTCTTTCAAAATGATCTTAGAATTAAATTCCAACAGTTCCATCAGCTTCATAATACCAAACAAAGTCTAGATTGACCTTAAGTTTTCTTTTGGAGTTTTCTTTGCAATTTGTGCTCATTTGTGGATTTTAGTTAGGTTTAAGGCCTAAGTTGGATCTTGAATGGTATTTGATGTTCAGAGTGTCAGATCAGAATTTTAACACTTCTATCAGCTCTGAAATAATAATTTTAGGCTAGTGGAGGTGTTGGTTCCTGTTGCATCCAAACGCCTACACAAGTGTACGCATTCGTACAAGTAATACAGTAGCTCTTTCGAGCTGGATATCGTACCCACAGGGATTTGTAATTAATTGAATCTCGTTGTCAAGTTATAGAAGTGTTTAAGTCTTTGTCTCGAATAGTCGTGAATGTGATTATACTAACTAAAAAATAAACTAAGTTGCAATGTATTAAAAATATG
>JBDJHY010000049.1:2658163-2672353 GCA_039654485.1 Withania somnifera | reverse complement strand
TTGCACTTTCGGTTTCTAATGCAATAACTGATTTAACTATACAGGGTCTTTTAAAAGTTTTATTTTACAATTTCGATGAGCCTCCGTTGCCGTCTTCTGAGTTAAATCCATCATAATTATTTACTTAGTTCAGCAGGTAGTATTATGCTATAGGTACACACTTTAGTTCTGGCATTTTAAGAGACAGACAGAAGTTTTAAGGTTTATCATACGGTGCCCATTATAGAAAGAAAAGGCATAAGATGTCTATTCGATTGCATAAATTTCTACTTTCTCATAAGCTATCTTACCCTATTCGAATGCATAGATTTCTACTTTCTTTCTTCCCCCGTTAATTTGCTTTCCTATTAGAAGAATTTGGGTCCTTTCGGGTGAAAAGTTACTTCTTTGTTCACTAGAGTTCTCGAATTTACTTGCAATTACTCCCTAGTGGTCAGGTTCTTGAACCAAAATCTGTTCCATTCTATCCCTGCTTTGAGAAAACCAGTTAACATGACTAACTTGTGTTCAAATTATTTTTGCTCTTTGCTAGTCATGCTGATCAGTAAACTAGCTTTTTCCTGAAACATCTGTAGCTTTTGTTGTCATTTCTTTTGTCTATAGAGATAAATTGATGTTCCATTTGTATGCATTGTCTATTACACTTTATTTTCCACACGGTCAGAAGGCAGAATATCATGCGTTTTTTGTTTTTTGGTTATTCGTAACAACTCTTTTCCTGGTGGACTGTACTCAACAAAATTCAAAAGGATGACAGAGCTTTATTGAGCCACTTGTTTGACATTTAGAATAGCTATTTCGATAAACAAAATCCGTATCAAGCACTTAGCATTTCTCAGTTCTCTTTGCTTCATTCTTTTGATAAACTGAATGCTGACACACTGCCAAAAATGACTCTGATGCTTGGTTAAAATCTTATGTGCAAGCAAAAATTGGTGCTACCAATTGTAGTGTTGGAAATCTGTGAGTGTTATCTCAGGGACCTTGTTGCTATCTAATCAACTATAAGGATGCTCTTACATTGATATCTGTCACAGTCTCAGCCGTTGCTTAATCTTATTTGTTCTTTATAGGAAAAATGTTGCTTGGTTGCTCAAAAAATTTCAATGAAGTCCTCCGCTGCTTCTGAATTATGTTTACTGTGGGATTCTATGACCCTACGTGTCGTTAAATGAGCTTCTTAGGACTAGCTTTAGGTGCTTTGCTCTAACATGGTGTGTCAAGTTAAGAAATACTGCGAGAACAAATCAAAACTGGCGCGAGCCAGTTTACTTGAGCAGAAGAATAATTTATTATGTGCTTCTTTTTCTTTACCTTTTATTAGCTCTTTTCCCTTTTAATTTCTTTTCAATCCCAAAGAAAGAATTCCCTCTGCATGTTGAAGTTTAATTGAACGAAGCCTCTCCAAATAGTTGCAATGGGTATAAGTTCTGTGATGATGAGCCTAAAAACAATTGCCAAGAATCTCAGCTTCTAGATAAACTTTGGAGGTCCCAGAAAAAACTTCCTTTTCTGTCTGACATGTATCCCTATGCATTCCGTCGATGCACGTCAAATTAGTGAGACCTCTGAAAGTTGGTAAACTATTTACTCTAAAACGCTGACTTGCTTTTTACCTTTTGTTTGTGGCAATGTTAGATCCTTACTCTTTATCTTGCATTCATTTGGTTATCCACTATTCACCGTTACTCTTCTCTCGCTTTTTACTTGGAACTGCAGCAAGTATATGATCATGATACATTTTCTGCTGATGATATAATGGGGGAGGCCGAGATAGACATCCAGCCTATGATAACATCTGCAATGGCATTTGGGGATGCTGGAATGTTTGGTAACATGCAGATTGGTAAATGGCTAAAATCAAATGATAATGCCCTACTGAATGATAGCACTGTAAACATCGTGGATGGGAAGGTGAAACAAGAAGTGAATCTTAAGCTACAAAATGTAGAATCTGGAGAACTTGAATTAGAATTAGAGTGGATCCCTCTTGACCAATAGGTGTATATAAGATTTTAGATTTTTCTGCTATTTCCCCTCTCATTTGCATTTTCCAAATAATTACTTGTATCAACTTTGAATCAGAAATATTGGATAATCCATGCTGTTGTAATCTCTTGCACATTCTATTTATTTCTCACCGGTGTTCTCTTCCCTAAATCATGCTTTCCAGAAGTACGGTGGTATGACAGTTTTCTCATACGAATTCCCGTTAGTGAGAACAATGATAATTATTAAAATATATCATGTGTTGTATAAGATTAATATTAAAATATTTATGATAATTATCATTAAATTAAGTAAACTGTAACCTTTTTTAAGTTCTTCAACCGTTATACTTTAGGATAACGTAACTTTAACACCTTAAGTTTCCTTAATCTTATAAGAAATCACTTAGCGGTAGAGATTCTCACTGTTGCGGTCAAACGCACACGCAAATGTATGCAGTCGTACAAGTGATATAGTGGCTCTTACAAGCTGGATATTGAATCCATATGGACTTGTCAATTAACTATTTACTAAATTAAACTAGTTTTAGTTATTTATTCAAGCCGTAAATTGCAAAGATATTTTCATAAATTAACTAAGCTAAAAATAAAATAAAGAAACTAACTATTGAACAATTAACAAAGAGAAGAGCGGGTTCTCATGCAATCAATGAATGAATCGATCTAGTACTATGAATTTGCTAGCAATCATGTTTAGTAATTAATTTCATCAATTTACACAATTTATCTAATTATTAATTTCGGAGTTTAAACTATGATTAAGAGGTGTTCTTCCTATCCTCTATCCAAACTAGCCTCACAACTACACCATTAAGCGAGGATGTGAGGATCTAGTTCGAATACATTAAAGTTATCTTTTCCTATTAAACCAAGCGAGACAAACTAGGTATATGGCTGTCCTAGATCCAAATCACTCTTGGCTTAATCAATGTGTGATCTCACTCCTATATTTTTTGTCCCACCCCTCAGATTTCTTGTCCAGTTCACTTCAGAATTAGAAATTTATCTTAATGTTGATCAGGCACCAAAACACTAAGTACCCAAATATAGGAACAATTATATGATAATCCTCACAAATCAAATCTATCATCTAGTAAACAATCATCTTGCTAACTATTCAGAATAATCCTAAAAAGAGAAGTCTAGTTCCAAATAGACATGAAACAATTACAATAAATCATTCAACGAGAATAGAAAAATACTTTAATTAAAAAAAAAAAGATCAAACCAATTTTTTTCAGCCTTCGTGGCTGCTCCTAGCTCTCTCCTAGTCAAAAGTCCATACGAAGTCTAAAGCCTGAAGTTCTATAAAATAATTTGTACAAGTTTCTTAAAAAATATTGAGTAAATAAAATATTTATAGATGTAAAAAATAACACCCTTGCTGCATCTGGCGTGTGCATGGCAGCAACACGTATGTCCTTTCTCTACTTTCAATTGAATTGATTTGATATATAAATATTATTATTTTATTCATTCCAATGCATTAAGTCGCTTGCTTAATTTTCTTCTATAATTTTTCATCTTTAATTTTTGTAACTTCAAATTTCATCTTCAAATCATTTTATTTCTACATAAAAAAATATAATATTAAGCATAAAATAAAATAATCAATACTCAAAAGACTATTAAAAATACTAGAAATGTGAGGCAAATAATGGTTAAAAATATATATTTTAGGTCTTACATCACCGTCCCACACTTAGTTTTTTGCTTGTCCTCGAGCAAATATTTATGCCCATCTCAATAATTTAAACTAGGAATGCCACCACTTTGGCTGATACGGATAATTAGTCCATTTATAATTTACAATATCAAGTACATTTCCCAATCATATGCAATATATACAAACAAACAACAAACTTCTAGCCTCCTAATCTCAAAGACATACTCTAACTCATCAAAATTTAAGTTTGCTCACCTATTCTTGTCAAAGAAAACTAACAATATCACCTATCTATCATGAAATAAGTGCCCTCACAATAAAAAGCAGCCCACACATTCAAGTTAAAAAGTCAAATATAAATTAAAGAATTAGCATCAACGGATAACTCTTACACTCACAGAGAATCCACATGTATGCACAAACAACAATAGGCTTGACCATTATGTACATATCAACTAATTAAGTATGCTTGAATAGAATCAAATAGAATTTTAATGGGTTGTAACATGGCCAGGGGATAGGTAGGAAAACTATACAATAGTGACTTGCACGTCCCTAAGTACTTTGAACTTTTTTAGACTTCATCACTCATTATTTTTCGACCCGCCCTTTGATTATTATTTTCACTCGTTATTCTCATCATATAAGAATGGTTTTCTTTTTTTTTTTCAAAACACTGTTTTTTCATGTCACATTCTCAAGTAACTTTCATTGACCACAATTTTTTTTTACTTGATGATCCTTTTTTTCAGTTTAAATAATTCTATCTTAGTCTATGCTACAATGCTCAAAGAAGTAGGGTGCAAAACTTAAGAATTCAACAAAAGGATCAAAACAAAAATATGGCTGCCAGACAAAAGGCTACAGGCTCAAAGGCATAACTAGTGATATAATATCTGAGTTGGTAAAATTTATAAGATATATCAAAGAAGACCTATTATCATCTTCTAAATAGAGAAATGCTTATTATTTCGCTTATATAACATGCAAGATAAGTTCTAAACTAAGATGTAATATATAGAATATCCAAGAAGTTTCACCTCATGTGGCACAATTCTCTATCAAAATGGACCAATTCTACTTCTAAGACAGACGAAGTCATAGAGAACTGTAAGGATAAGAAAATTTATATACAAAATTACTACCATAAACCTATTTGTTAGAATATTTGTTATTTGTTAATACTCAATCACACATAAAAATGTACTATTCAATCCAGGCCTAAATTTCTAATATCAAACAAGTCAAAAAGGATCTTTTCTTTTCTCTCTTAAAATAATAAAAAAAATTACTCCTAAAAAATTTAAAAATACTCGGTTCAAAGGGCTTCCACCAAAAAAGAAACCGGAAAGAAAAAGTAAGGGGTAGACGAAGTATGTTCTACTACAAACTACAATTTAAAAATCAATAAAAGCTATTCTAATCTAAAGGATAAATAATTATTTTGTATGTGTAATTTGGACTTTTTTATTCTATTTTTTCTAAATCCAGCAACTAAAAATATAAATAAATAAAAAATTCTATAGCATTACTTCACCCTAAACAAATATAAAAAATATACCACCCCACTTAAAATAATGATTTGTCTCCAAAGCAACAATTAAAGTAAACAATGATTAAAAATACTCCCTGAGACCCTCTAGGACCTAGCTAGTAGCAAATTTTTTTAGTAGCCATCCAGGATCGTCGCACCTCACACTTAAGCTCAAACAAACTTCTTAACCTCAAGTTTAGGTACTCAAATTTTCTGTAACCTGCAGAATGAAAAAAAAAACACAAAACAGTGAAATAAAATAAATAAAAAACTACACTACTAATTGGGTTGTCTCCCAATAAGCGCTTGATTTAACATCGCGCCACAATACATTAAATTTTTCTTCCACCTCAAACTTATGAATTGTATCCCTAATTTTTTTTAATTTTCTGTTATGTTCTAGGGGAGGCGGTATAAAGATGAAGGGACTAAGCATTAAATATCACATCTTTTCCTCCTTGGTCCATAAGTGAGAAATGTATTTTTTTATACGGGTATAATGAATTTTAAGAATATAGACACATTGTCCCTCATTCTCAAACTCTTTCTTAGGCTCAGATGGCTCAATTATTATCTCGCCATCTAAACACAATATTAAAAAATGATTGAAATGAGATCTAATGCGCCTTAACTCATGAATTATATTGCTATTTACACCCTCACATAATTTTGTTTTACTCTCCTCAATAGTGGCAACTTTAAGAAAAGTATGATCGTGTAGTAGTGCTACATTTTCAATCTTACACAACTCATAACTAAATTATTGTGCATCAAACACATCAACTTTTACAATCAATTCATCGCATAAGCTGTGAATATCTATCTAAGAAAAACATGTGAACCTCTGGAATAAGCTTCACTTATCCTTCTATAAAATGTGTCACCCCATTCACAATTTTTCTAAAGCGCTCCACATATTTGCAAATAATTTCATGCAAGAATTCACACTATAAATGCACAATCATTATTAGAATCATCATGACATGACCTTGGTGAAGGGTAACAATATTTGAGATAATGTACCTAAATACCACTGTAAAAGTCATAAGATAGAGATGATGCACACAACTCACCTTCGGATATATATTATTTAACACCTTGAAATTTTCCCTGCATTATCTGTCCTTCCTTGGCATTTTATAGCTTCAAATGTGTTACTTTTTGATACTAAAAATAAGTTTTTGGATGCAAAACTAATTGGTGCGCTGCACGGGGGAAGGATCCGTGGTGGGAGGATGCCATACAACCTATTTATGGAGATTAATACCTCTCCTATGTGATGGGAGCGTGGCGCGTGTCTCATTCCTCTGCAATGGAGAGCACAATTTTATTTTTTAAACTCTATTCTTGTATGGGACTTTTGATAAAATCCTACCTTCTAGACTTAAATATATGTCTTTTAACTATCCTAGGAGAGGTTTAAGATACTTATTATATTCCTTTTTCTATAATTCTCATAAAATACTTACCAAACACTCAGAAGAGAATTTAGTGTTCTCCCTCAAATAGCTAAAACCTAAGGCTCATCAAAGGAAGTTCAAAAGCTTTAAGTTCCTCCAGCAAATCCATTATAAACTCTTCAACCAAGGTACGTAGGACTTCAAAAAGGATTTTCTTCCACCATTGTATTTAAATTTCATGTTTTCAGTTAAAGATTTCAAAGTTTTGATTTTAGGGTTCATCCCAATTTGATTGTTTATGGTAAGTTTAGCTCTGTCAGACTATGTTATGATAATTTTTGTCATTATCCATGATTTTTCAAAATTAGTTCAGGACTTTGCATGCCTTAATGAATTTTGATTAATTTTCATGTTACTATGCTATTAAATGAAGTTTTCATGGTCATATTCAAGTTATGTGATAAAATTCATGTTCCATGGTCAGATTTTCATTGATTGTTAGCTTTACAAAGGTCTTAGCTCAAATTAGAAATAATGTATTTAAAGTTGTTCAAAACTATAGGGGTATCAAGTTTCTAAATCACACGATGAAGGTTTGTAAAAGGGTAGTGAAATTGAGGATGAAGAAGATGGTGACTATTTCTAAGAATCAGTTCGAATTCATGCCAGAGTGCTCAACTGTAGAGACGATTCATCTGTTTAGGATATTGATGGAACAGTACAGGGAAAGAAAGAAGGACTTACACATGGTATTCATCGATTTAGAAAAGGCTTACGATAAAGTTCCTTAGAGGTTCTTTGATTTTGCTTGGAGGCTAGAGGTGTACATGCAATTAAGGATACGAATGTTGGAGCCAAGACTCGTGTGAACTGTAGGAGGAGACTTATGTTATGTTTTAGTTTTCATGGGGTTGCATCAAGGATCGACTCCTAGCCTATTTTTATTTACATTGGTGATGTATGCTTTGAGCGAGAAATTCAAGGTGAGGTACCTTAGTGTAAGCTATTTGTGGATGACATAGTTTTAATTGAAGAAACCTCAAAGTAGTTAACTCTACTTTGGAGGTTTGGAGAGAAATTCTTGAGTCTAAAGGGTTTAAATTGAGTAGGTCCAATATGAAGTATTTGGAGTACAGGTTCAGTAAGGTGGAGCAGGAGGGGACGTGATAGTAAAGTTGGATACTCAGTCTATTTGTAAGAAAGATGGTTTCAAGTATCTAGGGTCTATGATCCAGGGTAATAGAGAGATTGATGAGGATATTTACCACAGCATTGGTGCAGTATGGATAAAATGGAAGCTCTCTCTAGGGTTTTGTGCGATAATAAAAGGACCGTTAAACTGAAGGTAAGTTTTATAGAGTGGTAGCTAGACCAGCTATGTTGTATGGGATGGAGTTTTGGCCAATTAAAAATTCTCAAGTTCAAAAGTTGAAGGTGGCAAAGATGATGATTTTACGATGGATGTCCGAGTTTACTAGGTGTTATAGGATCCGAAATGAGGTTATTAGAGACATGGTGGGGTGAGTGCAAGGGAAGATAAAATGCGGAAGGCGAGACTGAGATAGTTCAGACATGTACTTAGGAGGGATACGAATGCTCCTGTATGGAGGTGTGAGAGGTTTTCAAGGGATGAGTTCAAGAGAGGAAGAGGTATACCAAAAAAATATTGAAGAAAGTTGATATTACAGGATTTGAAGAAGTTACAGCTTACCGAGGACATGACCTTAGAGAGAAATGTGTGGAGGATGAATATTAGAGTAAATATTAGTAAGTTAGGGGTTAGTTTTGTTGGTGGTAGGTTTTCTTTGTTTGTTTTAGTTTCCTAGGAGTCATAGTACATTAGGTGTAGAGTCTGGCTCCCAGAGTTTTCGGTCAGTTTGTTTCTTCTTGTAGCATGAGTATATTACTATTTGTCATAATCTTGCATTTGTTATTATCTTATTATTTTTTCTTCCCATTATTCCTTGTTAGTATATTATACCATTTTTTATATTGTATATTCTTGAACCGAGGGTATTTTGAAAATAACCTCTCTACCTGTCCTAGGTAGCGGTATGGACTATATACATATCTCCTTTCCTAGACCCCACTGTGTTGGAATAAAGTGGGTATGTTTTTGTTATTGTAAAGATGTTCAAAATACCTAAAATTCAGGTTTAGACAATATTTAAATAATTATAAAAAAAAAACCAATGTCAATTAAATAGACAACTTATGCAGACAGTCAAACTCATTTTTTGCATGGTCAGTTGGGTACCAAGATAAAAACTACTGATTCTACTAGGAGAAGTCAAAGTTTTTAATTTTTGAAGTAGTATTAGCATTAGAGAATTTGTGTTTAGCGTACCCTAATTCAATAAACTACATGCCACTGTAAGATATTTAGCCTCTACAAAATTAAGCATACTCAAACTTAGTATATCCATAAGGAAATCTATTAGGCTTTAGTCCTGGCAAGGTATAAGGAGCCCAGTGTTTCTAGACAACGGGGTCATCAGGCCTAATAACCGCGTTGTCTAGAGGATGCCCGTCAACTAGGTAAAGGAATGCTGATAACAGGACCCAAATTACCTCTTCAGTAGCACCAACAGCTCGCCCATGTCAGCAGGGCACTTTATCTAGTGATAGTGCCGATCAATGCCAAAATTGACTTTATGCTTTAGGGTCCATACAGGATCACTCTAAATATTATCACTGGTAAGTTATAAATCCATGCTTTAATGTATATGCACTTTTAGATCCCGGATCTACATTATCATTTGTTACTCTATTTGTAGTTAGTCAGTTTGGGATCAGTCCTGAAAATCTTTCAGAGCCCTTTTCTGTCTCCACTCCAATTGATTACTCCATTATAGCTAAAAGAGTTTACCAAAATTATCAGTTTCAGTCATCCAAAATTTTACCAGCAGAACTCATAGAACTTGAAATTTTAGATTTCGATGTCATCCTTGGAATGGATTAGTTTTAGTCATGCTAGGACATGGTTGACGGGAGGACTAGATTTTTTTTAATTTTAGTTTCTAGATAAGCCAATCCTTTAGTGAGGTAGGAGGGAGTACAGGTATTTCTAGGGTCACTTCATATCAAAACTAAAATCAAGAAAGATAATATCTAAAGAATGTGTCTATTATCTTTTTAAGTTAAGAACTCTAAGTCTAAGGTCCCCAGTCTTCAGCTAGTCCCAGTAGTCATCAAATTCCTAGATGTGATTCATGAAGATCTACATGGAGTCCCTTCAGACTGAGAGTTGATTTTGGGATTGAATTTCTCCCAGTTACTCAATTTAGTTTTATTTCACCCCATTGAATGGGTTTATCTGAGCTTAGAGAGTTAAAAGGATCAATTGGCAAATCTTCTAGACAACGGGGTTATCAAGTCCAGTGTTTATCCCTAGGGTTTCCTTGTCTTATTCATGTAGAAAAAGTATAGATTCCTTAGGACGTGCATAGATTACTGATAGTTGAACAAAGTTGCAATCAGGAATAAATATCCTATATCTAGGATCGATGACTTTTTCTATTAGCTTCGAGATGCCAATTACTTCTCTAAATTTGATCTCTATTATGGTTAACATCAACTTAACGTTAGGGGGTGATACTCCTAAAATAATTTTCAAAATCTGTTATAGATATTTTGAGTTCGTGGTCTAGTGTTTCTCTGAATAATGCTCCCATAGCCTTTATAGACCTCATAAATAGGGTGTTCAAGCAGTATTTGGAACTGTTCGTCATTGTCTTTATATATGACATTCTATTTTATTCTAGAAGTGAGGATGATCATACCAACAATCTTAGAATTATCCTTCAAACCCTTCAAGACCATCAACTCTATGCTAAATTCTTTAAGTATGAATTCTGGTTAAAATTAGTTTTATTCATGGGTCATTCCATCTCTAGTAAGGGTATCAGGGTTGATTCTTGTAACATTGATGCAGTAAAAAACTAGACTGGACCTATCTCTCCTTTTAGATATCAATAATTTCTTGGGTCTAGTTGGTCACCATCGGGGATACCTGGATTGTTTCTAGTCCATCGCTGTTCCTTTGACTAGGCTGACCCAGAAAGTCAATTTTGAGTGGTCTGATCACTGTGAGAAAAAATTTCAGAAGTTGAAACTAAGTTAACTTCGTCTTCGTTATTGACCGTGCCAGATAGTACAAAAGGATTTGTTATCTACTGTAATGCTTCCCGATTTGTACTCAAGTGTGTTTTAATGCAGAATGGGAAGTTAATAGCTTATGCTTCTAGACAACTTAAAGCTTATGATAAAAACTATCTAAATCATGGTCTTGAGTTGATAGTTGTTGTATTTGCCTTGAAAATCTGGAGGCACTACTTTAAGTTATACCTATAGATTTTTTACTGATAACAAGAGTTTGCAGTATATGATCAGCTAGAAGGAGTTGAATTGCCAAAAGACTGATATGAATGTGATGTATCACCTAGGTAACACTAATGTTATGATAGATGCACTTAATAGGTTATTTAATGGTAGTGTGACCTACATCAATGAGGGAAAGAAGGAGTTGGCTAAAGAGGTGCATAGACCTGCGGAAGTTTGTGTTTTGATTGATTGATACTAATGATGGAGGATGTTTCTTCAGAATGCTTAGGATTCATCCTTATTGGTTGAGGTGAAAAAAAAAGACATTTTGCACCAACTAAAAGATGCAGTTCATAAGCAAAAGGTGTAGGTATTCTCCCCAGGGGGAGACAGGGTACTTCAATACCAAGGTCAAATATTTGTTTGAGACATGGATGTATTGAGGATGAAGAGTTTTTTAAAGGATCACAATTCCAGATACTCCATTCACCCTAGTGCTACTAAAATGTATACTGACCCGACGAAAGTTTACTAGTGGAATGGGATGAAGAAGCACATAGCGGGTATATTGGCTAAGTGTCCTAACTACCGACAGGTTAAGGTTAGTCACCAAAGGTCAGGTTGTGTGACTCAAAAATTTGATATTCCCTCTTAGAAGTGGAAAGTGATAAATACGGTCTTTGTCACAGTTTTACCCTGTACCAAGAAGCAACATGAGTCTATATGAGTGATAATGGATAGTATTACAAACTTAGCTCATTTTCTGCCAGTTAAGAATAGTTTCTCAGTAAAAGACCATGACAATATTTATCTTCAAAAGATAGTCAGCATGCATAGGGTCCTATTATTCATTATCTTATACAAAGGTAGGCAGTTTACCTCTCAATTTTAAAAGGTTTTTTTAAGAAGGGAGATGGTGCCCAGGTTTATCTCAGTACAACTTTTTAGAAGGACTTTTGGAAGCTCAGATGGTCAGGGTTATGCCTGGATTGTGGTAGCTCCAGTCATTATGCTAGGATTTTTCCTCAAGGCCCTATGTTCTATGATTATCGAGTTATAGGTCACTGCGGTGGAGGGTGCCCCCTAAAGTGATTCAGTCTTCAGTTCAGGGTGCTCCTGAGTTAGTGTTTCCACTAGTTAAAGGTGTTCCTTGTGAAGGGGCCCATATCCCAGGCAATGCTCAGTGTGGTGAGGTAGGTGGTTGGAGTCGGTGTCTGGTTACTTGTGGATAGGCTACGCCTATTGTTATTTTGACTATAGCCAAGGTAGAGGCGACGATCTCAAGTTCAATTTCACCTTGCTATTATCCAGCTTGGAGTTTATTCGATTGATTTTAGTATCTCTTTGGTATTGATAATTCTTTGGCCTTGGTATTTATTGCTGCCTATCTGCTTATTTTATTTACCGATGTATTCTAATATTAGCTAATGCGCCATGGATTGATAGCTATTTCTTGTAGCTTTATAGCTGAGTTCTTTTAGTAGTAGATTTTGATGCTAGACCCGGTTGGATAACTGAATAAGAGGCTTGAGCTTTGTTATAGCATGTTGATACAAAATTTGGATTCGTTTCATTAAAGGAGGTTTACCTGAGTTTTTTCGTGGGTAGTAGTATTGCATCTCCTGGTATAGGTAGGTTACCCTCGTTCTCTTTATAATTCTCGGTTGTAGCTCCATAGTTGCAGTCTTGGCCATTTTGGTAGGTCCTCAGCTACATGGATGGGTTTTTCAGCTATGGAGGTTCATCTCTAGCCTTACTATCAGAAAAGGGTACTTTCCGCGCCACGTGACATAACTAGTATTCATTCGCCTCACTAGAATAAATGGCATATGGTTGCTTTAATATCTGTGTTGTATCATAGTGATTACTTTAATCGACCCACCTAGACACCTACCTGACCATGAGTTATTCTTGTCGATTGAGTTTGAGATGCGTCACGATTATGTTTTTATCAATTTTGACAGCAATATTGATTTCAACCGAGTTACCTTAGTTGGGGAGAGTTTTGGGTTCATAGTATCATCGTGGAGTTTTGATGGATAATGTGTTATTGTGTTTTGCTTGCATATGGGTTTCTTCTTTAGTAGTGGATTGGGAGTGTGGTTCCACAGTATAAAAAGGTTTTGTGGCAACTAATATCTTTGTTTTTCTAGGTACAAGTTAGCAGTGTTTCAACTTTGTGGGTTTCTGGGTGGAAGCCAGTAGTTAGTACTGAATCAGGGTATCGATGCAATAACGATTGTATGTTTGCATAACATTACAGTAGCGTGATATTGCGTATGATTCTAGTATCTGCAGGCGACTAGGATTCCTGGTGATTTTTGTGTTGGTGCTGCACCTCTAGAAACTTTTGGATAGGAAGTTCTTCTACTTAATATTTCAAAATTTTCTCATCCTTGATAAGATTTCCTCGCGGGAGGTTAGTATTGCACTATATGCCTGGTGCCAGTGCGTTGATTTGTGAGGATTCATGCTATGTTTAGTTTTTCTGTTTTACGTTGGTGGTAGCCAGTTGTGTTAGATTTGATGATGTAAATTGATTTAGGTGAAGATATAGGTGCTCCACAGATTGGTTAGGCTTCGATAAGATATGCTGGATGCCTTTTGTTAGTGAAGACAAATCGTGCTTGATTTATGAGTTAGCCTATTGTGGGTAAGGAGAAGGTTTTTGGTGTGTGGTGCTTCTGGGTGACAGTGTGCGAGGTGACTAGTTGGTTTCTGTTGGTTGAGAATGATAGCGTCTTTCTTGAATTAAGGTGTCATCGTGGTTGCTTGACAGTCTGGGTTGGTGAGATGATTCTCTGAACTGATTCAGATTGTGTTGCAAGATGTTTATATGACGTCTCAAGGGTGGGTTCACGCGTTTTTTTTAACCCGGCGTGTTTGATATTGAGTGGCAGAGGCTCAGGGTATTGTTAGCCTTGGCTGCAGGTGTTTTCCAGCGTAGACTAGAAAGGTGTGTGGTGTTCGAGTTTTGTTGGATTGTGATGAGAATTATTTTTGGATAAGCTGTTGTGGAGTTGTTGTCTAGCTAGTCAGTATGTCGTAGTCATAATTGGTTGAAAGTTCATAGATTTGATTTTTGATATTTGATGCGATAGGGATTTAGTGTTGAGCATCGCGCGGGATCTCTTATTGTGAGCTCTACCCCTGTCGTATGGGTAATTCAGCTATAGTCATGTTTTAGTGGACTATTATTGCTCGTTAAGACTTGGTAGAGTAGTTTTCGATGGTGGGAGTTGTTGCTTATCTTTTAAC
>JBDJHY010000049.1:2583921-2596209 GCA_039654485.1 Withania somnifera | reverse complement strand
GAGTTTTCCAGTCTTCCCATCATTTCAAAAATGTTGTCCAGCTCCCAGTCATTTTTCTCCTAAACTGGAGCTCCCAAGTATTCCTTGATCTGTTTTGGGCTATGGTTGAGTCAGGGTCATTGGCTAGCTGGTAGAGGAATGGGTAACTATCCATCAGGGTGGTGTGTTCAAACAATTTGTCCTTCGGGAACTTGACATGTAGCCCATTCCCTATCTTATGTGATTTTCTGTGAGAACTCCCATAAGCTGCTAATGTGTTTCCAGGGACCTACACCATGAAGTGATCTATTGCATTTAGTGTATCAGTGACTCTGCTGCCCATGTTTAGCAGCAACCACCTTCTATCGTTAGATAGAATCTTCATCTGTGAATATCCCAAACCATATCATCTGCATGCTCTTGTTATACCTTGACACAGGATGGTTAGTAATCTTGTGTCAGGTAAAAAAAAAGTTTCTACAGTAACACTTACAAATAATTACTAAAAAGCACTTCTAATGCTCACAGTGGTGCTTTGTGTAAATTATGAATGTACAAGGAGTATTCATCTATAAATTTAGACGATTTAGAGTCCTGCATGGAGCGATAGTGCGATACTGTGTTATTAGTAAGTTGTTTTGTCTATTAATGAGGCATCAGATATTGCTGGAAGTTCTTTTGGGCTAAAATGCTGGATTTCCTGTCAACTTGATTCTTAGGAGGAATTTGTAACTTTGAGTAATTTGTAAATGCTGGCCGGGGAGGATCTACCGTAGCGGGAACCCCCCACCCACTACAGTAGATTTTTATAACTATATGAAAAGATATATTGAGAGAATAAGTATGCAGCTGGGAACCCATGGTTGTTGGTTCAATGGCAAGAAAGGGACCCCTAAAATTTCTTTGGCAATTTGAATGTGGGTTCAAACCCCTATGGATGCATCTGTTTCCATTTTCACTTTTTTTTAAACAATAACAAAATATTTTTAGGTTTTTAGTTTTAAAAACATGCAGTTTTTTTTTTCTAAAATTAAAATACGCTTTCCTCTTTTAGGTTTTAAAAAAGCATTTTTTTAATTTCTAGTAAAAACTTTTTTTGTTTTTTTTAGTTCTCAAACACCAAACCTCATTATTTCACGTTTTCCCCCTTATGATTAAAAAACTTGCGTTTGGTTCTTCTTCTAACTTCTAGCATCAACCACTCATTTTTTGTCTGATTTTATTGCATACTAATTTATTTTATTGGGAACCCACAAGTTTAAAATCCTAGATCCGCCTCTAGCTGACATCTTCAACTGGCTGGCATCTTCAACTGAATGTGCCTTGTTGCCTAAAAGTGCCTTATTAACTGTAATGATCACATGATTCATGGAACATGTCAACCTTTTGTGTAAACCAGGACATCGAGTTCATGGAGAGGAGGATAGAGGATCTTGACAAGAGTATGAAGAGAAGCAATGACAAACAATTGAAAATCGAGCATGAATTGTGTCTAAAGGTTTGTACCTATTGCTCTTGTTCCTTTGGCCCTTTCACTTCCTTTGGCCAAGTCTTTGAATGATGGCAGTATGAAATATTTCTGGTTCTGGATAGTCCATTGGCATTCTGCATTCACTATTTATAAATTAACTAGATGTTTAGGTATCGTCATGCGTTTGTTGTCTTCCAATAGTTGAAATTTATGTCTTTAAAAATGGGGTGCCCTCCTTGTAAGATCCTCTTTTAGGTGAGAATGGGGACTGATATTGATACAGATGATTGATTATCCATCTCAGGTTAGATTAATTAATTGGACGACTTCTCTTGATTTGTGTTGTTCATATCTGGTGGAAATGTCAGGCAGAATCATAATTGTTTCAAAGGGATGGTGGTGTTAGATTTGTCTTCCACTTCTTTTCGGCTGCTTAGTAGCTTGTAAATTGATTTGAAAAGTAAAGGATGGACTGCTTTCTTTTGTTTTTTCCCCCCGTTATATCTTGACATGTCTTGGTTCACCGCAGTTCTCCAGGTAATGACTGCAAAAATTTGAGCACTTTTTTCTAGTTCATTTTACTGATAATTGACTGATTAAAAAGGTATATACAATGAAACTATGATGCTGCCTTTTTTACAGGTCAGAACATCACTCGAGGAAGGCAAAGATGTTCGTCTGGGGGACTGGAAAACTGCAGATATTGAATTCTTGAATGCTTTTCAGCTGCTTACTGCAAAACCAGTTGTTTACTTGGTGAGTTTAATGTTTTTAGCTCTTCTTTATTTTGACTATGTACGAAACATGTCTGAATTTATGTTCCAGAAATAGCAATTTGTTTTTTTTAATGCATATCCAAAAATATTACACCGCACAAACTGGTGCTACAAACTGCAGAATTGTTTCCTTTATGAGTTCAGTTATAGCTAACAGTCAAAATGATTCAATTTTGTTTAATCAAGCAGAAAGCAAGTTATTCATACACGGCTTGGAAATGTTGTCTCCTAAAGAGAGAGAGATAGAGAGAGCACTACTCACTAGTTATTACTCGTGGAACAAATCAGATAAGATATATGCTGTAGCCTTGCCTACTGATTATGTAATGGATCATTGGCAGGTTAACATGAATGAGAAAGACTATCAAAGGAAAAAGAACAAGTTTCTGCCCAAGATTCATGCATGGTATGATCCTTTTCTCTTAAGAGTTGTTATCACAATTATACTGCTCTTCTTATCCTTCAATATAAAAGAAAAATTTGTACGGATCTGTGTCATTTGATTTTTGGTCATAAAAGGAACCATTATTTGTTTATGATAATGAGATTATTTTGAATTCTAAAAAACAATCACTATACTGCAATGCATAGCACTACCATATCGATAAAAACTTGGTTGCAACATTGAGAGAAAGAACTTGGGTTACTATCACATTGTTCTTTCTGTGCTCTTGTTCAATACATTATCGTCTGCAAAGCAATGATATGTGTGGGCAACAAAATGGATCAGATGCATGCAAAAATGTGCTCCCTCGTGAAGAAAAGATATGATATCACACTTCAACTATTCTACTAATCTTGAATTTGTTACTCTGAAATTGGCAAGATGTTGGAGAAAAATCCCTCTTCTCACTCTTAGCTTTACCCCATCATGAATTGTTAAGTGTCTTTGGAGTTTCTTGTTTTTGGCAGTGTTATCAAAGACGCGCTTAAGCCCTAAAGCAAGACTCAAAACGTGTTGAGTGCTTCACCTTGCTTTATGTGCGCGTCACTATCGTCATCAAGTTTCTAAGCCATACTTTTCCTTGTCAATGAGTCTCTCTCTATGAGGCGACACTAAACAATTGATATTTCACTTTAAGTAATTGTTTTTTCATATATTTAATATTCATGCTTATAACTATTAGTATTGAACCATACATAACATTTGTAATTATGCTCCTTTTGCGCCATTTCTCATTGAAGCCCACACTTTTATTTGCGCTTTGCACTTTAAGCCCCATCATACCCTAGAATTTTTTTGCGCTTTTTTGCTTTTGATAACACTGGTTTTTGGTTTGTTATTTTGTCACTCCCCAGAGTTAAAGATTAAATTTCTTTGCCTTCCAATTCAGAAATAGTGTTTCTGAAACTAAATAGAGTAAATTGGATTTTATAATCTGCACTGTGGTCCACACGAGGCCACTGTGGTTCACGATTGATGAGGTTCTGGTGAATTATATTACTTTGGTTATATGATTCTTCATGTTTGCATGAATCTTTCCTTCTTAATCGACTAGATTCAGTCATCTAGGTCAGATTCACTGTTTTATGGCATGTGGTGATCATGAACATATTTCAGTGTTTAGCTCAGAACTTCAGACTGTTCGAATGAGTTTTTGTCCTGAAAATGGACTTTCATGCCACCACTGAAGGTTTTTCCTGGAGTTGTGATGGTGCTATGTTATAATCTTTTTTAATCTCTCACTTAGATTATGGCCTTAATTTACTATTCTAAATATTATCAAACTCCTTGCTAGTAAAAGATATATGCTTCCACTAATTTCCAGGGTGCAGGAGCATGGTGGTGAAACAATTATTCCTTTCAGTGCTTCTGTGGAGAGAAACCTTGCTGATATGCCACCAGATGAAGCAGCAAAATACTGTGAAGAGAACAGGTTACAAAGGTTAGTTTGAAGTGCAAAGGTCTCTAATAGTTAGATAGTTTTATTCTATGCATTGATCTAAAGAATTTTTGGGTATTTACAAGGTTCCGCAACTGATGATTATTTAGCAATTGCTGTTCCCCTCACTCCCACGAGGGAGCTGGATAACTAGAAGAATACAGGCTTTTCCTATTGTTTATATATATCTGACTCATCTTCACTTTCTCCTTGTTACATGGGATAATCTTTCATATGACCTGTCAATTTGAGGGCATAAGTATGAGATTTCAATCTTTTACATGACCTGTCTTTTGAGGGCATACGTCAGAATAAGGTGTATTCCTCAAGGCTGAAGTTGGCGCCTTTCGGGTTTCGTCCTCTTTTTTTGGTATCACATTTTACATACATAAAGAGGTTGTTGAACACTATCTGCATGCTTTCTTTGGGTAGTATGGAAAGAAAGGAGTAGCACAGATGTTTCGGATGCAAGTAACCCCCTGTGCACGCATTTTTTAAAAAAAAGAAGGTATATGACTACAGTGCTCATACTTGCATATAAATGTTTTATATAAAGAAAAAATATGTATAATATAGACCAACTTTTTTTAGTACCTGAACTCTTCAGGAACTTTAGGAGATTTCATTTATAACTTTTCTGGAAATATATCTCCATGCATGGATGCACTTTGGTTTGTGCTCCTCTATGATAAATAAGGTCTTTTTAATACTTAAGAAAAATAAGAGATTAGTAAAATCCCTTTATACTTATTTAACCGGAAAAAGAAAATGAGGGATAGATGGATATAAAATTTTGCCTCTCTACCTCAAAACTGAGGTAGTGGTACGGACTGCGTACGCTCTACCCTCATATACTGCGTTTGTTGTTGTTATTGTTGTAGATCGATATGAAATTTTGTTATGTGAAATGTGCAAAGAAAAAGTGGACTGTGGAAATTTGTTAAAGATCTAGTAGAAAAATAGGTCAAAGTTGTCACCTTGGACAAGCACATTAACTGCCTTCTCTCACGATTCTTCCTTCTTTTCTATGTATTTTGTCCATGTTCTGTGACTGGTGAAGACCTTAACCAGCATATTTGATGTTGTTCCGACTCAAGGTCCTGCATGAATTCTACAAAGTTTCTTGTCTACGTGAGGTTTCACTGATTCTTTACAGCTTTTGACAAGCCTCATGTCATCCAGAGATGCTATTTAGGTTACTTTTTCATTTCTCATTTCAGTTTTTGGGTATAGGTAGAAAAATTTTGGGACAGTTTTGTCGCTCTTTCTCTCTGCTTATTAATGATATGCTTGTCCATGGTGAATCAGTTTTCTATTATTATATCATGTCCAAAGAGTGAAATAAGAAGAGGTACTTCAAGAACTGGGATATTGGCCTTCCTCAAACACTTGAGCACTCAAAAAGCCTACAGACATAAACCTTGTTGGGGGTTCTGTGTCGGAGTATCTCAATGCAATATATCATGCCTTGTAAAATCCTTTAAATTATTGTTGAAGCAAAGCGCTTCAATGATAGTCTAACAACAATATATGAGGATTTTTACTCAAAAGTGGGCTGGGTCCTAGTATTTTGCAAGGAGCCTCTGAATTTGACCAATTTCTTTTGTTGTAGTATCAATAAACTGGAAACCTAGTCGATGGGAGGTATGCTTCCTTCAATGACCAGTTTAAAATATGTTGAAAGTATTCTAATTCCGTGGGAGCATTTCTAGATACAGAATGACCATGTTCCTTGTCAAATTCCGGAAAATATAACTACATAGCAATTTTTTATATATGGTAAAGTGAAGAGTGGCTCTAGGATCATACCCTTCTGGTATGGTTTACATGACGATGAAGCTATTGGGAACATGAGTAGCTTAAATTGGAGTCTTATTCTTTATTCCAGATTTGTGTCTTTGTTGAATTCCTCGCGCATGGAGGTGTTCCATAATTTCCGGGATCAAGAAGTATATTCTTGAGATTATCTCTTTGTTCCTTTCTTTTGGAACTTTATTGGTTATGGTAGTTTTACTTTGGAAAAAAACTAAGATAAATCCATTATGTATCCTAACATTTGTCATAGAACTTTTTAAGCTCTTTGGAGTTGTAATATTTATAGCTTTTATAGTGCCAACAAGCTGACACTTCTGTCGGCTCAGTTGGTGTAGGTGGCATTTCTCTCCTCCTCACCTTGGTTTACGTCCGTCTCCAACTTACTGCGGTCCTCTCTTGGATGGTAATGTTTCCTTATGGTTACTTCCTACATTTGGCTTGTTTCTCTCATGATTCTCCCGTGTCATTGCAACAACTTCCTCAAGTTTCGCCTGGTTTGCCATGGTATTGATGCCAACCTTAACCATAATGCCTCCCTGTAACCATTTACTAAAACCACCTTTGGTATCACCCCAAACTTTGGTTGTCTTCGTCTCAATCCTAGATTCGTTCAATCACCAGGTACAACGTCAAGATTTCCCCGAGCTTTACTTCAAAGTGTGACCATTCACTTGATTCTCTACATGAAGGTAACATTAATTGAGACTTATGGGAACAACTATGTACGGGTATACTAATATTTAGTAGAAGAAAAGACTCACTACACACTTTGACATTCAAACTTTATCGTAGGATGTTATCACTTGATGCATGAGCTACCCCGAGGCGACAAGATTAAACATGCATATACGGAAGCTAACGAAGGATAAATGGTAATGATAAGACAAGAATGAACCAATAGACAACTGAAAGGTATATTAAATATTAAAACCTCCTATTTTCAATTCAGACAAGGCCATCAAATCAGATAAATAACTAAACACAAATAGACGGTTGTTAGCAAACAAAGGATATATTAAATCCTAAGGCCTATAACATACAAAAACCTATAAGCACCTAGGTTTTACGAAGAGCTCAAGGAGATTGTGGAATCTCACTTGCAACCTCTATTTTGTTAACAAGTTTCAAGAGATACGCACATCAACCTCTCAATCACTCAATCCCTACAAGGGAAGAGACTCATAATAGCCAAAGGCTTTCACGGTTCAATATTCATAAAAAATTCTCCTACCAAGTGAAGGAAAAGCTATTTACAGTTTGTTCCTAAACTATTAGAAAAATGGACTTTGAGAAGCCTTTTGTCCAATTTAGCAAGGCCTCGTAAGTGTGCCAAACAAGTCTGTGTTCCACCCCTTTTGCTTGGGTGAAACCGAAGTGGTCTTGAGGTGTCGGGAGCCTGGGACTTCACTAGAGCAATAGGCCTTCCCCTGTTGGTGCATCTCTTTTACCAATCATATTGGCGATCCGCCAAACATGCTCTACCTTCGCCCTTTTGTCTAGCAACTCCTAGGAGCCTTTGAGATTCCATGTCTTTTTTATTCCAAGGCTTTATGTTCTATGGAAGCTTCTGAAAGAGCCCTCAATGCCTCTTGATCCTCGAGCTATGATCCACACATGCAAAGCTTAGCCTTTATCTCTAAGCCTTCAAACGCTCTTGAAATGAACTTCAATAAGTGTTTTGAGTTTCCACCTCGTCGTTGAGCCCTAAGTTGGAAACAAGCCGAGCCTGGATGCATCATCGTCCCCTTCTTGAAAAGGATTCGTCCTCGAATCACGAATCCAAACCTAGAACCACATGGAAAACATGCAACAACGAGATCCTATTGGAAAAGAGGGTTAGCATTAGTAATAATAAAGTCAATCACCATGGCAAGGTTGGACAGACTTAACATACAACCAAGCGTCAATAAAAACCAAAAATGGTTTGAAGTCCTTCAAAGCGAAGGACATTTGGTTGCATCCAAAATCAAAATAAGGTGGCAAAGACGAGATAACGTTACCACTAAACAAACCAATACTAGGGGCAAATGGAGTGACAACACTTAGCACATAATCGACAATATACCAATTTGTCCGGTTGGTCTAGAGACTTACACAGGGGAAGCAAGCAATAGGGCCATGAATTTCAAGTAACAAAGCATGCAAATCACTCATGACCATATAACTCATCAAGCACATGTACCCCTTGTATTTACACGAAAAATACGATAGCCACATATCCAAAGGTATTGTCATCAACTAGGTTGGCCAAGACGTTACCAAGTGCGTTGGCTATCCTAAAGGATGGGATTACTCCTACACTAGCTCTGGAGTCGAATACAAGAGTATTCCCCGAATGTGTTGGCAATACAAGATCGGGTAAACAAACAAAAACATGGAATAACATCTCATAATTAGCATACATGTAAGTTAAAGTATTACTACTGTGTTCTAAATTAAGCAAACCAACACCTAAGCTTAAACATTGCTTGTCATGAAGACCAAGCTCTTCACTATCATGAAGGTAATGTTATCTATTTTCCGGGCCAAATGCAAAAGCATTCCCCGAATAAGTTGGCATATGCAAATCATTAAAGCTCAAAAGACCAAGTAACAATACCAAGCAATAATCACACAAGTTGTAGGTGCCACTACAACAATGTTTACCAAGCAAGCTAACCAACAAATCAAACTTGGCTCGAGGACCAAACTCTTCAATACCAAAACGGCATTGGCATCCAACTTCGGAGTCAAATGGAAAGGAGAGTCCAATGAGGCTAAGATAGCACCCATCAACTCGATTGGATATCCTATTTACATAGGATGAACTCACATAAGTATGAGCATCATCATACATAAATAGGAAGGAGAGAGGTGTTTTCTGACACTACCTCTCATAAATCACTCTCAACAACAAGGTCACTATCACATGTAATAGTATTGACCAATCTATTAAAAGTTGGAATGCTCAAGGAATGGCGAAGGGAAGAATCAAACCACCCTCTCTTTGTATGAGCTCCATCCCCACAAGTGGGCTTTCATCTTCGAAGAGATTTCCCTCTTTCAAATGGATGTCATCACACCGTAGTGGGTTTTCAAAACAAGTATAGCTGGAACGGACTACACCATTATCAAGGCTCACACCCCTAGGTTCATCACAAGGACTGTACTTAGCATCATCAAATTAGGCATTGCATACGAAGAGGGAGGGGTCAATTAAACACGAAGACTTAAGACATAGCAACCTCTCACTCAAACATACAAATATTCAAATATGATGCACTGTCAATCACATATTCTCGATGAGCAAAGGAAGTGATAAGGTCTTCCGTGCATGCAATGCTCAAAGAGTCACTCCTATTCTATTGACCAACCCTATTAACAACATCACTAATTAGTTGACTAGGGTCACACACAAGTTGGTCAAGGCAAAAATCACATGATAATGCATTATCAGTCAAAGCACAAGTGCAATCAATAGGTTGACTCAATCATTCTCAAGGGAAAAATCATTTTGGTCATCACCATCCTTAAGCTAGGAGCACTATCAAACCCTAGCATTATCACCAATATGCAAGAGTCTACAAGATAATGTATGGCTCAAGGCACAAGTGTCAACACTAGAGGGATACAAATCGGCCTTGCAAGAAGGTTTAACGAGGTCATCAATAGGATCTACTAGTGTGCTAACTCCACTAACAACACATACATTATCAATGAGTAGTAAAGAATCAATAATCTCGTTAGAATACAGACTATTTACGAACACCTAAGCCATGCGATACTAAAGTGTTAAGTGTGGTTTGCGTACCTTGAAGTTCCATATATGAATCTTCTTTACCAATGGATGAGGCTTTCTTCAAGTTCTCTTGCCTTATTCTTTGTTCGTACCGGGAGGCGATCTATTCAAGACGTTCCTAAGTGTAGGCTTCTTTGGAGTAAATTGCGTCCTTTCACTCATGCGCATATACCTATACAAGACTCCAAACTAAAAGTTAGACAAAGAAGAGGGTAAGTTTGGAGTTGTAACAACCCACTCACTTCACTCCACCCAACCTCTCAGTTTTCCACTTTTAAATTGCCACATATCTCTCCATTACTTCTTCAATTTTACATCTCTCATTTTCTTTCTTTGGGGAAGAGGATAGTGGCTTTTCATCTCGGTCCACAAGGGATTTTTGACCCTCTTGGCTTTAGTGATGCCCATGATTGTTCAAGGAACTAGTGCCTTAGGCATACTACATCTCATTAGCCTTCTCAATTCTTTGCAAGTGGGAATGTTGGATTGAAAGGAATCCCTTAGTATCATTCTTGTTTGATTCTACCAACATGAAGCTTTCCACTTTAAATGTCTAATGGCTAGCTCAGCTTTCCCAAACTCACTCCATTCTAACCCTTGGAAAGCCTCATCATATTGCCATTCCCAACTAAGGTAGGCCTCTGAATTACCCTCCCCCACTAAAAGCAGGAAGAGTGGCATCAAATAAATTGAGACCCTGGCATGCCTAGTAGGTTCAAGTCCTTGACATCAACTCATTGGAGTAAGAAACATAGGATGTCGATGGTTTGGACATTAGAGATATAGATTCTCTCGTTGTTGCATGACTTCACACTAATCCTCACATTATAGCCTCAACATTGGAGCTAGGATCATCCAATCCATACCTACCGGCATAATAGTAATTTCTAGTTGAAGGCTCTTGATCATGGCTAGCTTTATAGTCTTCATAGTTGTAGCCCTCACACCCATCAAACCCATAACCTCCCTCACTACCACACTCAAAGTTCCCCATGACATAGTCACAACAATCTCCTCCAACTGAAGACATGATTGCACTTACAAAACGAACAACAAGTGAGTAGTAAAGCTCTTAACGCTCGCAAATCCTCACCTTTATGATTATCTCTCAATTGGCGTAGCTGATCTTGAACCAAGTATAAATCGGTGTTAGCAAGTGTCAATCACTCTAAGGTCGGAATGGATTTAGAGTTGTCCTAAACCGCCGACTCGATATACAACTTAAACAAGAACACAACTAGGACTCAAGACTCAATTATGTAGACAACTAAGGACTTTAGTCAACAATTCACAAGGAAAACACAAAAGAGAAAGCACAAACAAATTGGCACGACTCAACACAGATGAACTCAAAAACTAATGAATAACTAAGTAGGAGTTTACCAAGTTGCAAGTTAGTTTCTAAGAATCAACAAACACGAAACTAGAAACAAGAAAAGAAACTTAGAATGGAAATTAAGAATGAGCTTTGGAATTAGAATTCGATCATCAAGTGTTACCTCGATAGTCAAGTGGTTTCCTCCAATCATCGAAGGTGTTTACCATCCACGAAATTAGGTGAGGATTGGACTAAGTGATCACCAAACAACTTGTTAATTCGGTGATGGGGCCTTCCAAATGCACACTCGGTGATCTGTTGATATTGATCTTCACTTTGCCGAAATGGACAGTTGGGTTTCATGGGACAAAACAGCGAGCCACATGCACAAACCCAGTCAACCGTTTTGTTTGGCGATTGCCTCACTGATGGAAACAAGTCGGGCCGGGATGCATCACTTCTTTGACCATACTTTCACATGCACGATTGTGGTGATCGATGCTCCTATGACCCTCATGTCAATACCCTCGTGCTTATATGCAACACCACCCGTGCGTGCATTGCGCTACTGGAGCCATCCTTGCGTGCCATACACGAGTGCCTTGTTTTTTAGTGGCTCTTGCCTTATGACTTATATGCAGCACCGTGCATGCATTGTGCTACTGGAGCACTAGGCTCAGGACATGTGCTGTGCCATCCTTGCGTGCCATGCATGAGTGCCTTGTTTTTTAGTGTCTCTTGCCTTATGCGCGCATTCTGTTAGCACCATCCGCGCGTGCTGACCATGCCTCTATGCCAAATGCGTCCCTTGGGCTCATCATGGCCCTTGTAGCTGTGGGGGGTCGGGGTGGGGTGGGGGAAATTGCTGCGTTTGTGGTTGCCTGCGGCATGTAACGTGCTTGAAAGTCTGAGTAACATATGTTTACTTATCAAAGTATGTTCTCTGTAAAACCTTCTCTGTTGTGGAGGCTTGTAGCCCCCTTATATTCTATATACATGGGTGGTCGGTCCTTGTTGTTCTTTTTAGGTTATTTAAACAGTTAGAGATAACATAGGGCCTTGTTAATTCAGATTGATCATGCCAGTACATGACGCTTGTACCAAAGGCTACATTTTATTCTATAACGTATGAGAGGGTAGACTTAGTTTATCCTCTCAGCCACACTTCCATGTATTTGACTTTTCTCTGGCACCTTAACTTTGATATTGAAATTTGTCTTCTGTTACACTATGATAGGACAAAATTTCAATCCCCAGAGTGGGAATAT
>JBDJHY010000049.1:2555247-2565925 GCA_039654485.1 Withania somnifera | reverse complement strand
AATTGAATTGGTAATATCATTTGGTTGATACAGAGTTAATACATTCTTCAAATATTATATCTTCAAAACATTAGATATTCAAACTTTCAATTTTAATCTTCAAGTCTAATATTTCATACCTAACCCTTCAAATATTCATATCTTCAAATTTTCAAATTAAATATTGAAATTAATATTTCAATATATATGGAGAGAAATAAAATTATTATGTCTTGAAAAATATTGCTACAGATGGTAAATATTTTATTATTATATTTTTTAATAATTTATGTCTACCAACTTATATTTTTTTAATAAAAATATAAATTTATGAGTCAAACTTGTTTAGATTTATGAATTAACTTTTATAGTTTTATAAAAATATATAAAGTTTCAAATCATGTGCCTTTTTTAGGAAATTTTAAGTTTTAAATCATAAGGTGAAATTGAACGTATAATTTTATACTAATTTTGTAAACAAATTGTGACTTAAAATCGCATATACCCATAATGCAATTTCAAGAATTACAAAAATCTCAGTATGAAATTATTTGATGTGTAAGTTGACATTTTGTTTGGACATGTATTTTGAAATTATGATATAAATTATTTGATATAAAGTTGAAATTTTATTTAAATTTTTCAAATTATATTTTTCTCCACAAACATGAAAATCTCACAAGTTGTGAAATTATAAAATTTTCTCAAAATCTTATAATTGCATTAAATAAGTAAACCGTAGTTCATAAATAGGATATCATAATATCATAAGAAATTGCATTAACGAATTCACAAATCTCCATATGTTTTTTATAAAAATTTATAGTTACAAACTTTCAAGTGCATATAAATTATAAGGATTCATTAATTTAAAATAATATGACTAGTTATTCTTTAATATAATTTTCTCATCTTCTTTAGCGTGAGGATAAATATTTTTTGTAAAATTTTAACCAATGGATATTTTTACAAAATATAATTTATAAATCAAATTTATATTTTAAAAAACTGAGATTATGATTTGAAATCCAAATGATGAAATTTTGAAAATTTAGAATTTCATGGTGAAATGACATCACATGTCAATATGAAATGGGGACATGAAATAGCAGTGCAAACGCCTAATTAACGAAAACGCCCACCGTACTACTCATCTTCTTCCTTCAAGAATTTGCAGCTATGGCAACCTTCTGCAGGCTGAGATCACTTCTGGGTCTTCAGAAATTGGTTTCTTCAGTTTCGTCCTTATATCCAATTCGTAGCTACTCTTCCTCTCCTTTTGGTGTAAGCAAGCTTTCTTCTCTTTTGGTCTTTCGGGCTACTGTTCTACTATTATTTGCCACTTTTGAGCTGGACGGTTAGCTCCTTTTAACAATTATCGAATGGGCTACTTTTTTCCCCCTTGAATTTTAGTTGCTGAGGTAGTAGATTTTTTAACCATATTCGTCTAAGCTGATTGTTTGAAGATTCTGGACTCTTCTCTTTTTGTAGTCATTTATCAAATGATCATAAAATTGGTTGATGATTTGTATCTTCCTTTAATATGTTCTTCTGTTAAACTTAATGGAGCTATCACAGTGTTTATATTGCCTTCTTATCCCGCATATGGAGCTGTAAATTTCATGTCCTTTGCCTGCAATTTTTTCTTTGTCGCTCCATCCAGATTTTCTGATTATATTATTTTCTACAGAGAATTGGATTTATAGGACTCGGAAACATGGGATCAAGAATGGCGGATAGTTTGATTAAAGCTGGATATGAGATTGCAGTACATGACATGTAATGCTTTCAACTCTATTCACTTTTTATGATTCCCTACTCTCTAGAATCAATCACGCGTCAATTTCTTTTCTCTATTACATAAGCAGGATTAGAAAGGAAAAGCGAAACTGGACAGTGTGAGAATAGAGAGAACTAAACTCACATCTATTGCGTGGCAAACTCTCACTGGTTCCACTTAGCTTAGTTCTAAAGGTAATTGGTGTAGAGAATATCAAAAGAAAAGGATATACTGGGTTTGTTGTTGTTGTAATAGAAGAAGTAAAGTAAATTTGGGCTGCTACTCCAAGATTGTTAACTGGGATCACAAGATTAAACGAAAGAAGAGGAGGCTATGAAAGGAAAAGGAAGAACTTTTGATAGAAGAACTTGATTATTGAAGGAGCATTCTTGAATTGAATTTCTTACTAATGACCAAGTGATGCAATACCAATTGCCTCAAGACCATTTGCTTGGAGCCAAGCTAAAGAACTCCAACAACTCCAAGGGATTTTCGCAAAGATGGAGGTTCTTGACTATGTTTTGGTACCTCAAAAGGGGTTATATGTTTGGAAGATAGCTTGGGAGGGAGAAGGGAAAGAGCACTGAGGGTTTTGTCCCTTTTGCGAGGTGCCTTCCTAAATGGCGCATCGCCAAAGGATGGTTTCATCTTGGGTCAAAATCAAAGGGATGCTGGAAAACTTATGAAGCACCAAAACGACACATCGTCAACTGAACGGGCAATGCCCTTAATGTCGCCAAATAGGCCAGAAACGGCCTTAATCTATTTGAAGCTCTACTTTGTACTTGGACTATAAATAGTTTTACTCTTCATTAGCTAGGGTAACTTATATTTTTGTGTATTGAAAATACTCCTGTGAGAATTGTGAGAGCTTGGTAAAGATTGGGTTGATCTTTGTTGAGAAACGGGAGTTGCGAGGTGAATTGCATTTCCCTCGAGGTCATTGTAAGAGATTGATGCTCTTAGGATTTGTACGGTAGCGGTCTTCGGGTTTAACATACTCTTAGGTTGCTAGCAATATCCTACTTATGTTTTTTTATCGGTTAGATATCGTGTAATGATTCGAATTGAAGGTTTCGAGGTTTAATATACCTCTTAGTTACCAATTTGTCATTGTTTACTATCTTCTTTTATCTTTACTATTCTCGTATTGTGATTTGTATTGCTTCCGTAGTGTGAATTACATCATCTTGTATCAGAGTCGGCAAGTGTTTGGTCCTAATCAAACCTAGTTCTTTGGCTTTGTTATCAGAAAAAAAGTTGAGTGTCGTGTTGTGTCTTCTTTAATAGTTTCACGTGCTAGAATTAATTCTCTAGTACAAGTTGATTCTTGGTCTTGATTTGAGCTAAGGGTGAAAGAAAAACCTGAAGTTCCACCATTTTTAAACTTAAAAAGCTTGAAGAAGATATTGGTTAAAACTCCTGATATTGAAGAGCTGGAGGAGATGGATCTCTTCATATTTCATGAGCTGGTTTACACCTTATAATATGGTCAAAGAAGCTGGAGGAGTTGGATCTCTTCAAGATGAACTCCGCCTTCACATTAACCCGCCTCCTGTTCTTGTATGCGCTACTGTCTGTAGGCAGGAGGACTTGTCTTACTCCCATTAACAATATCCCACAAATCCTCACCAACAAAATATAATTCCACACGTCTTCCATACTTTGTAATTGGACTGGTTCAACAAAACCGTCCCCAACCTATATATATGACTGCTAAAATCCATATCGAGAAACTAGTTGAATCTACCACTAATCCAATCTTGAAATAAAATTCATATGACAATCTACTAGTATGAATTTGACACCATATAGAGAGTAGCAGAAGAAAAGTAAATTGGGGGACCTTTTTGCTAGCCCCAAAAAGTTAATTAGGATTAAAAGATTCAACAAAAAAGAACCTATGAAAGGAGAAGCAAGGATTTTAGATAGGAGAACTTGATTATTGAATAAGACTTCTTGAATTGGTCACCCCTATTTATACTTGTGAATTTGGATGCTTCTAGATACAACGAGATTTAGATTATACTCCTATTTATACTTGTGAACAGATGCTTCTAGATACAACAAGATTTAGATTATTCTTTCATTTGCTGCAAAAATTTGATTCTCTAAAACATCTACACATCTCTTAGATACAACAAATATTAAAGATATTACTATATAAAATTCTAGAAAGCTCCACTAAATATCTATGGATTTTTTGTACCTCCAAAAAAATCAACCTTATTTTTCACAATTGGATCTAAACTGGTGTCTTTCAGGTAGCTCTGTTATGTTATGAAACAGACAAGAAGCAAAAATTACATGGTTGGACACTCTTATATGATAGATTTTGGTGTAACACGATGTGAAATAGGGTGGTTAAGAATAAGAATCGTTCTATTTGTCGATGCTTTATTTGATTTTAAAGGATTAGTCAGGTCCAAGTCAATTCGTGTGAAGTATCCTTTGACCTTGAGTTCATCAATTTGTATTTGTCCCAGCAATCACAATGTTATGAAGATTTTCTCGGACAAAGGCATTTTCACTGAAGACTCGCCTTTAAAAGTTGCAGAGACAAGTGATATAGTTATTACAATGTTACCGTCATCAAACCATGTGAGATTTGCATACTATTTTGTATAGCCCTTATTATATCACACACTTTCTCATATCTCTGAGGCTGATTAATTATCCTGAATCCTGCATCAGTAGTCATCACTGATGTGAGTGTATCACTTAGACTATTATTGTTGTTGTTGTTGTTGATGTGATGAGTTGGATATGTTAAAATATTTGTCAAATGAATCGATATATCCTGTAATCATACAGGTTCTGGATGTCTATACTGGACCGAATGGTTTTCTCAGTGGTGGTAATCCACTGAGACCATGGCTATTTATTGATTCTTCTACAATTGATCCTCAGACATCAAGAAAGGTCTCTGCAGCTGTGTCTAATTCTTCTTTGATATGCAAGAGAGGTATATTAATTTACAAAATGATTAACTTCACAACTTCTGCGTAGTGTTGAGCATGTGGTATGTTTTAACTACCTAATATCTATTCATAAGGTAATAATTTCATTGTATGTTATAGGCATATCAGTCACTTCTTACCTCTGTTACCCAAAATACATGCAGGGAGACTAATAAAACAAAACAATATACCCCTTTCTTGTGCAATATCTATGACAATGTCACTATTTGTACCTTATTATCTTCTTTTATGAGTTTTTCTTCTTTTACTAGCATATTCAACCAAATGGCCCAAAAAGCATGGCGTTCAAAGTTAGTCAGACACAAAAAATGGGGCAGCAAATGTGCATGTTGCCCTATTTTCTTGTTTGGATGGTATATCTGGTAATATTTTCGATGGTAGTTTCTCTCTCTTCCTCATACCATCCTGGTTGTCCATCCACATTGTTTGCAATTAAATTCGAGTAACTTGGCTCAGTTTGATTAAAACAAAGTCAAACTCATGCATTATATTGTGTGAAACTAGTTAGATGACTGATGCTGATTTGAAATGCGAAGACCTTTGAGCCTGATTTATCTTATTTGTGTATAACGTTCTTCAGCATGTGTAGTTTCTTCTATGGCGGAAATTTAATGCAATCTTATGGATATGAAGTCTGTTGATCAAGTTGCTAACTTTTCAACCAAAATATTGGGGTTTTCACAGTGAAATGCCTTTCATCTTTGCATGCAACATAAGATCTATCCAATCTAACTTGAGCGAGATTTTCAGATGATCACAGCCTATTTTATGCTGTAACCATTTTCACATAAAAACAAGGTTTTCTTGCATCATGTTAAATGATTATTGTTTTTTCTGTCTTGGGTAAAGAGTAGGACAGATAACGTTTCGCTTTTTAGCAAATCCACCGTCGTCTTTGCAGATGGCTGGAAGGCTCCTGCTGTTTTGGATGCTCCTGTATCTGGCGGTGTTCTTGCTGCAGAGAATGGGACTCTTACTTTCATGGTATTTCTACATCTAAGTGGTGTTAAACGACTGCTTTCATGATAATTTCACACCCACATACTCCTTGGTGACTACTCTAAGAAAATCATTCTCTAATTGAAAAACTTTTGCTGTTTCCTGTTAAGTCTCAATGCCTTCAACAGATTTAGAAGCTTTCAAAAAATGGTCTCTTAAGATTCACGCATTAGTAGTAGTAGTTGTTGCTTTTAGTTAAGGCCTTGCAGAGAAGGAGTAAAACTTCAATGGAAGACCTTCTTTTTTTCTAAGATATCCATTTCTTAAATATTTATACCACCTCCAGTGTGTTGAATACAAGCTGAATACTCATAAACCTGTTTTTAATTTCAACTGCTGGATATTTTACAACTTTTATGGTAATTTGCCTTGCATGACATGCAATTGAGCATAAACAATCTTTTTTCCTTTCTGACGCTGATATGTAGTCTGGTCATTGAGTTACTTATAGGTGTTTGATGTGGAAAATTTGAATTATAGCAAATATTGTCTGTGGTTACATATGGTATTCCAACGAAAAGCTGGATTAATGAAATGCATGAGTTCTTTTTCTTTTTGTTGGTGGGATTGGGAAACAGGGGGCTCAGCTTTTCCTTATCAGCATCACATGACTGGATGGCGCACTTGTTTATGGATATAGCAAGCAAGGAGATTATAATCCTATTTCAGACAGAAAATTCTTTCTTGTACTTTCTGGCTTCTAATGTCAGATTCCTGGTTGTTTGAGCTAATAAGCAACATATGCATGTAGGTTGGTGGTCCAGAGAAGGCTTACACGGCTGCTAAACCCTTGTTTCTCTCGATGGGCAAAAACACTATCTACTGTGGTGGATCGGGGAATGGTGCAGTATGTTCTGGACCTATTTTTCAAAGTTTTGCACTTTGAGTTTTACATGTCTGCTCAGTGCTGATATAGACTTTGAAAAGCATATCCTTTTTTTGGCCCTTCTGTTATATTTGTTTTCCCAGCTTTGACTTGGTTAGATACTGAGGTAAGGGGAACTGAAAACTATACAATGTTAATCAATAAAAACAGTGTAATATGTCCAGCTTCCTGCATCCGAATAGGAAGCAGGCAGTTACTTGTATGATTGGGAGTTAGTAGCGTTCTAAAAATTTTGTGCAAGTAGTATCGACAATATTGTCAGGATCCAGCTTCTAAGTGGTTTGGGTTTGGGACTGTGATAGTTTAAGACTTCTAATTCCTAGCCCAAATCAATATTGACTTGTATAGTTCTTGAGCAGTGTCTTTTTCATGTGGGTGTATATCTATTTAAAAATTTCTTTTCATACACAAAATGAAAGTTTTTTGCAAGAGGTGTCGCATGACACCTTTGCCACTACTTACACTCATACATGTTTATATCCAGATAGCACATGCCGGATAGAAGTGTATGATCATTGTAATAGTGCACGTGTAAAACTAAGCCTCCTGTGAATTAGTATTTCAGTTATACCTGTATATTAAGTCATTTAGTTAGGATAGGTCACTTATATTTATCTATCGTATATCCTAGGAATTAGCTTAGCACAATTTGTTTGTTTAGTGTATATATAAACTCTATTGAATCATTAATAAAACACACCCTTTCATTCTACTTCTCTGCATTCATATTGTATCAGTGCCAGAACACACTTAACGAGTATCCAAGATCCCTTTTTTTTTTCTCTGCACTAATGGCCCCTTCCACTCCAGTTGTCAATGCAGATGCTTCCGCTGTCCTAAAACAATTAGTTCAATTCAACCATCATCTCAGCTTCCCATTAAACTGCATGGCAGCCATAAATTCACATTGCTTCATGGCCATGGCCTCTATGGTCATCTTGATGGCACTAAGTTGGCCCCTCCAGAAATGATCACCACTGATGGCCTTGTGACTGCCAACCTTGATTACAAGGATTGGTTTCGCCAAGATAAACTGATTCAAAATGCTCTCATGGCATCTGTTGATGCCACTATCGCATTCACTGTAGCTTCTGCGCCCAACTCCGAAGTTGCATGGGATCAACTTCACACTTTACATTGATGAAGGTGGAGAATACCGAACCCTTGAACCATACCTTAATTCTGATGGCATACAACACCTTGTCTCTCCCCTCATACTCCTCAAAGGGTAGCCTTAGCTGAAAGACGTCACTGACACCTTATTGGAACAGCCAAAACATTGCTTCATCAAGCAAGTTTACCATCCAACTTTTGGACATTTGCCTTCCATCATGCTGCCTTTCTCATAAACCGTCTGCCCACTACCACTCTTGATAACAAGTCTCCCTTTGAAATTCTTTTCAATGAACCAACAACTTATCAATCTCTTCGTACGTTGGTTGTCTATGCTACTCATGGCTACGACCAGATGCCCAAAATAAATTAGAGTCGTATTCTAAACCTTGTGTCTATCTTGGTTTTTCCATCACTCATCATTGTCATCAGTTTTTTGAACCCAAAAGCTCCAAAGTTTTTCTATCACAGGATGTTAAATTTGTAGAAGATAGTTTTCCATTTGATAATATTTTTCTATCTTCAAACAAAAGTTTTCATATTTAACATCGGAACATACTTTAGACAAGGAAAATTCTTTAGACAATAATGCTCCAGATCTCACTCTGCTGCCCCCACCATTTTGTTGATGCGAGATACACACCAAGATGTCTGCTCACAACGTGCCGCACAAAGAAACAACCTGCAGTCGGATCACTCTATCACTCACACACCAGTTAATCTTCAAACTAATTCCCAGTCCCCTGATTTACATTGGCAATCCCATGTTGTTGATGTCGCACCACCCCACTTCATATTTCAAAGCCAACCCCCTGTCCTCTCCTCGTCCTCTCTCTTTAAATCGGCGACCACCAATTACTCATGTTTATCGGCGTCGCCTGACGTCATCACATAATATACGACACAATTTCTCAACACTAACAGAGGTACGAGCGGCACTCTTAGTTTGCCTCCACCGATTGAACCCATAGTTCAAGTTCCACAAACAGAGCAAAGCTGTGTGGTGACAAGGTCGCAAAACAACATCGTTAAGCGATGCAAAATTATTGACTACATTGTCCAAATAACCCAGCCTATACCTTTCATACCTGTAACCCACAAACAAGCACATAAGTTTTCATATTGGAGAGATGCTATGCAGGTTGAGTTTGATGCATTGTTGAAGAACTAGACTTGGGAGTTGGTTCCACCGGACCGCACCCGAAATGTTGTTCCCTGTAAGTGGTTGTTCCGAATTAAAATTAAGCTCAATGGCTCCAATGAAAGGTACAAAGCATGTTTGGTTGCAAAAGGGTTCACTCAAAGGAGTGGGGTTTATTTTCGTAAGACATATATCCAGTGGTTAAACCCACCACAATTCGCACTGTCCTTACTGTCGCTGCACAAAAAGATTGGGCATTACATCAGATCGATATCTATAATGCTTTTCTTCAGGGTAAGCTTCAGGAAGACGTGTATATGACTCAAACCCTGTGCTATGAAAATTCGGCGCATCCTGACTATGTCTGCCATCTCAAAAAGGCCATCTATGGACTGCGACAAGCTCCTAAAGCTTGGTATGGTGCACTCACCAATACCTTGATCCAGATGGGATTCCAAATGCCCGAGTCCGATAATTCTCTATTTGTTTTGCATAATTTAGGAGGTAACTATTTATATTTTGATTTATGTAGACGACATCATACTCACTGGCGGCAATGAGACACTGCTTCAACAAGTCATTACCTCTCTTTCCAAAAACTTCTCTCTTAAGTATCTTGGTTTACTGCACTATTTCTTGGGCATTGGGGTGCATAGGGATGCTAATGGTCTGTTTCTTAGTCAATCTAAATATATATAGGAGGTGCTACATGACACTAAGATGCAAGACTGCAAAGGCGTTCAGTCACAAATGAGTACATCGACAACTCTCCTGGTACATGACAGAGCTCCCAAAACTGATGGCAGAGAATATAGAAGCGTACTTGGTAAGCTTCAGTACCTTTCACTTACCTGGCCTAACATCACACTTGGCTGTAAACAAGCTTACTCAGTTCAACATATCTCCCTCTGTGGTTCACTTGAAGGCAGTTAAATGTATCCTCCAGTATGTTAAAGAAACATCCAAGTATGGTATTCATATTTCCCCACAGAACTCCACCAATCTTTATGCCTATGCTGATGCAGACGTGGGTTTAATGATCGCCGCTCAATATCCGGTTACATTGTGTATCTAGGCACAACGCCTATTTCTTGGTGCTCTCATTAGCAACCTACTGACTCCGGCTCCTCCACTGAGGTTGAATATAGGGATGTTACTTCTACCCTGTCCGAAACAAACTGGATCACCGAATTGCTCAGGGATCTTCATGTGCCGCTCTCTGCTGCACCTACAATACTTAGCGATACCCTTGGGGTCACCTATATTGCTGAAAACCCGGTTCATCATACAAAAATGAAGCACCATGAGATTGGTCTTCACTTTGTTCCCAACCAAGTCCACAATGGTCTAGTCCGAGTATCACATATTCACTTCTCTGATCAAGTTACAGCTCCCCTCACCAAACCATTGTCCAGGAAAGCCGTCCAACACATGCTTCCCAAGTTATGTGTTGTCTTTTCACACCTAACTTGAGGGGGGGGGGGGTAATAGTGCACGTGTAAAACTAAGCCTACCCGTAAATTAGTATTTCTGTATATTAAGTCATTTATAGGAGTTAGCTCAGCACAGTTTGTTTGTTTACTGTATATATAAATTCTATTGGAGAATCATTAATAAGCCACACCCTTTCATTCTACTTCTCTGCATTCATACATTGTCTTCCGGCAGGGTTTTTTTCCATTCCAAATAGAGTTAATTGCCTGCATAACCCAGCTTCAGTTTGCTGTCTTCTATAGGGAAATAGTCTGTATTTCTGTAATTTAAGAACTAAAAAGGAAATTTTAAAGCCCGAATTCAGG
>JBDJHY010000049.1:2536851-2548053 GCA_039654485.1 Withania somnifera | reverse complement strand
AATTAGTACCATTAAGTTTGTGATCCGTGATTTTTGACATAATCGAAATTATTTCTGATAAGTTTCCAATTTTCTCTTCCCCTTCATTCATATTTATCAATAAGAATATATCTCATACACCTAAGTAACAAAAAGAAATAGCAAAACGTGACTTTAGGGATTTATTTGAGCCGCTCTTACTTCAATTGTTGCTTCTGTACTTTTGATTTTGAAACAAAAAGTTGATACCCACTTTCCTGCCTGCTTCAGCACTTCTGAAGACAAGCAAACAGATCTCCGCCTTGAAAATCTACTGTAACTGGCTGCTACAGGTGCTACCGCCTGTGCAAATCCCAAAATTAAATCAAACCACTACCCGATGGATTGGGTGATTTTGGTAATGAGGAGATCGGCTCCTTGTGACCTCGGAGAATCTTTACCCGTTCGTCGAAGATGTCTCACGTGCCGTCGCGTTGATTCCGGCCGATCTTGTCAGTCGGCACGTTTGGTCCACACGCGCTGCTCCCAATGACGAGCTTCTGGTGGACGACTGGTCGGCGGCTGATGGTCCTTTTTTGACTAGTGGTGTCGACCAGTGAAACTCCAACGACTTAGATTTTTCTCCTGCAGCCTTTCTGGCAGACCCATTTCCTCAGTTTCTTCTTCGACAGCTTTTCGGCTTTGATACCATGTTACAAATGTGAAGAATTGTTCATTAATTCTTGTATCTTTCTTCATCTATGCATTGGTGTTTATATACACCATACGTCCCAAATAAGGTAAGTTTAAATTAGGAAAGAATATATACAATTAATCCTAATTAATACCAAAACATTCACTTCCTAAATTAGGGTGGTTCTGTAACAACCACGAACTCAAAATGGCCATAACGGGTTTTGAAAGCAATCATTGGAATATCTACTTCTCTGACCTTAAGCTAATGGGAGCCAGAAAGAAGATCAATTTTCAAACAGTGGCTAGCACTTTGAAGCTGATTGAACAAGTCATCAATTCTTGTAATATGATATTTATTCTTGATTTTGACTTTGTTCAACTAACGGTAATCAGTAAACATTCGGAGGGAACCCTTTTTCATTCACACGAATAAGATAGGGCACCCCAGGGTGGGAGATACACTGGGACATATAAGCTCCTTATCTAGGATTGATAACTTATCCTTCAACTTTCTAAGCTCGGTTGTTTCCATTTTATATGGCGGAATAGAAATGGGTTGAGCGCCCGGAGTGAGGTCTATACTAGAGTCTCTCTCTCTATCAGTAGGGACTTGGGTAAATCTTTAGGAAATAAATCCATAAAATATCTTACAACTGAAAGTGATTGGATATCGGGAGTCTTAGACTTAAGAGTCCTTAACTCGGACTAAGTTGTAGAAACATCCCTTAGATATCATCTTTCTAGCTTTCAAATATGAAAAACTTACCCTTAGGAGCAACAACACTTCCCTCCCACTCAAGAATAGGCTTATCAGGAATTTGAAAACGGACAATTCTAGTCCTGCAATTAACAACAACGTGGCATGAATGGAGCCAATCCATGCCCAGAATAACATCGAAGTCTATTATATCTAACTCATGAAAATCAGCTGGAACAACCATACCCGGAACAGACACTGGACAACTACAATAGACTCCCTCAGCTACAACAGAATTGCCAATAGGTGTGGAAACAAAGAAAGACTCAAATAAATTTCAGGACTCACTCCAAACTGTCTAGCAACATACGGGGATATAAATGATAGGGTAGCTAGCTCCAAGTTCTAACAATGCATATACATCAATACCATGAACATCCAACATACCTGTCACAACATCAGCTGACTATATAGGGAACTAACATATGCATACACATCAATACAATGAACACACTTTTTTTTGTGATAACAAAGCCAAGGAAATAAGTTTGATTCGGATTAAACACTTGCCTGCTTTGATACCAAATGATAGACGAGCACTTGCGGAGATAAACATATAATGCAAGAAAGTAAAAATAACGGAAAGACAACAAACAACAATAAATCGACAACTACGAGGTATATTAAACTCCAAAATCTTCGGATCGAATCATTACACGATATTTAACCTATAGATAAATACAAGGAGGTCGCTAGCAACCTAAGGGTATATAAACCCGAAGACCTCTAACATACAAATCCTAAAGGCACCTATCTCTTACGGAGAACTCGAGGATAATGCAATTCACCTCGCAGCCCTCGTTTCTCAACAATGATCAACCAAAACTTTATCAAGCTCTCACAACTCAACAAGAGTGTATTCAAATACGTACAAAGATAAGCTATCCTAAACAAATAGGAGCGAACTAGTATACATAATCTTAGTACAAAACAAGGTTCAGAGAGATCAAGTCTGGAAATTTGTCCAGTTTGGCAACATAAAGAGGGCATCGCCCTTTGTGTTTGGATGCGCCGAATTGGCCATGGCTTCGCCCTTTTGTCCAGTGTCAAGTTAAGGCTTGATCCAATGTTGAACCAACTCGGCGATCCGCCAAGTAAAGATGAACCATCACTAACTGGTTGGCAATCCTCCAAATGAGCAAGAGCCATCGCCAAAATGTCCAGTGACGTCATTGTTTCTTCACTTTTTCTTCTGAAGCTATCCTCTATCCATACAATCCTCCTTAGAGCTATCAAAACAAGGTCAAGCATCCCATCTTCATGAGCAAACCTTGGAGTTGTTGGAGTTCCTTAGTTTAACTACGAACGATTGGCATCGATGCAACTTAGGATGCATCAAGAAACAACCTCATAGTTCACTCTCCTTCTTGAGTACCTCACAACTTGATGAGGCCAAATTGATACTGCTCAATTAAGGTTGAGTTGCAAGGTGTTCAATCACTACTCGTAGGACTGAGTGAATTCCTTTTTTCAAGAGACACCGAACAAACAAAGCAACAAGACAGGGTTAGGACACAAGAAATAAACTACGAAACTCAAACGAGAAAAGGCACACAACAAATTGGCACAACACGAAAAACATGATTCAAGACTAATAATCAACTAGGTAGGAGTATACTAAGTTGGAAATTATTTTTTGAATCAACAAGACGAAACGAGAATCAAGAAAAGAAACTAAGGATAGAAACTAAGTATGAGCTTTGGACAATAGAACTTGATCACCAAGTGTTACCTTGATAGTCAAGTGATTTTCTCTAATCATCCAAGGTGTTATCTATTCATCAAGGTGGGTTTGAAATCAACCAAATGAACCCCAAACAAGCTGGACAAGTCGACGAAGGGCCCTTCAAAGTAGTGATCCTCCAACCAGATTTGTGAGTCGCCCTTTTGGGCTCATTTGTTTGCCAAGTTGATCAATATGTACCGGAACGGCGATGTAGGTTGTCCCAAACGGTGATGTGGCTGCCTGATTTGTGAACTGCGAATTGGACCACTAAGTCCACCGGTTTGAACAGTGACTAACTTTATTTTCGCTGGTCAATTCCGCGATGAACCACCCCTCTTGTGCTGATTGCGAACCAGGTTGGCGCACCTCTACTAACGCCCTTTGGGCTGTCCCTTTCTTTCAATTTTGGATTTTTAGTGGACCTTTTTTGTACTAGATTCCTTGAATCTTGCAAGACTATCCTCCTTGGGACCACAAAACACCTTACTTTTTCCTACTTCCCTTCTTACGCTGATCGCGAACCAGGTTGGTGCACCTCCACTAATCGCGCCCTTTGGGCTGTCCCTTTCTTTCAATTTTGGATCTTTAGTGGATCCTTTTTGTACTAGATTCCTTGAATCTTGCAAGACCATCCTCCTTGGGACCACAAAACACCTTACTTTTCCTACTTATGGATTAAAGCTAGTACTTTATGGAATCTTCTCTTGAAAGACTTGAATCTTCTCCAAAAACTCAAGAACCTCAAGAACATCTTCAAGAACAAGCTCTAACCTTCAAGCAACCATAGACCACTCAACTCAACTTGGATTGGCACCAAATTTAAGAGTATTTCTCCGCACGATATAGGGAACAAGACACGCTACTTTTAAACCTCCAACAAAGAGCTAAGATGAGAGCCACTTTTCTTCTTCAACCTTCAAGCTCCAACAATGGTGATTTTGAAAATGGAATCCAAACTTGCTCTGTTTCCGAGACACCACAATACTAGGGAACACAACCTAGTATTCGAAACACAAGAAAACATAACAAAACACTAAATTTTTGTGAACAATTTTTGAAATTTTCTCTTCTTTTTGGTAGAAATAAAACCAAGATCAAGAGATGATAGAAATCAAATCTAATCGTGGCTATGATACCAATGATGGATGACGGGATATGACAAGCGGAAGCAAACATAAACAACATAAGGTAAAGGATATAAGATAGGAGAAAAGACACAAACAAGATATTTCCCGGCAATCAAATGGTGTATTAAACCATAAGACCTCTCAATCGGATAAACAAGGAAGCACCAAATATATAGATTGAGATTAAATACAAACAAGAACGAATTAGGAACCTAGGCTATACAACAACCTAAACCCCTAACGAGACGACTTCTTGAGAGCACCTAACCTATAAATAAGGCAGATGTACCAGGGAATTAATGCCCAATAAACCCAACCTATCAAATAAAGGATCAATGAGGCCCTCAAGCACTCACTTTACCCAATCGCACACAAGAGATGTTCCCATACAAGGGAAATTAGCTTACAAGCTCAAATATTCATCAAAGTCTTGAGTGAAAATGAAAGAGAACAAGTATAAATACTATCCTATGTTCAAACTATTACATAATGGCCCCAAAGTGACCAGAAAAATGCCAAAATGAAGTCCCAAACGGTTGCCCCCTTTTGTGAAGGGTGACCTGTTGTCAAAAGGGTCACTAGTGTTGCCCTTTCGGTGTTTGGGTCGTCAAATTGGAACCCCAAGTGGCCAAAAGGGGCAGCAGGTCATTTCTTCATTGATTTGGTTCCCCTTTTGATGCTTTTCACATGCCTTCTAAACCTCCCAAGTGATGTTCCATGTGTTGTGTGGCTTGACTTGAGCTTCAAATAAGGATTTCAAACCCATTGGGAGGGTCTTCAAATTGTGTGTGACTTCCCTCTTTGTGATCAAGCCTCAAAAAGCGTTCAAAAGCCGTCTTTGTAGTCATGATGCCAGGCGTGCATGCATCACTGGCTTACTTAATGCAGCCTGTTAGTTAGTGTCCAGAGATTTCGTAGGTCATGCTATTCATGGAATAAACATATCCACTATTGTTTAAACCAAGCTAATGAATATATGATTATGTGATTTACGTATAATTCATTACGTAATGGTTAAGTAGTATATATTCTCATCTCAAATTATCACTTAACCATATTTTACTGTGATAAATTAATGTTATTTGGTGAAGCACCAGTCTGTGGGTGAGTGTTTTAATCCTATTTGTTCTCCTCTCAGGATTATCTGTGGGTAAGTGTTTTCCTCCTTTTTGTTCTCCTCTCAGAATTTGTCTTCCGTTGAAAGTGCCTATGTTTCTGAAACTATAATTCAGTTTCTTTTCTTGCATGCTCAAGACTTTCACTTTTATCCTACTTAAAGGTTCACAAGAAAGTAAGTTAATCTCTGAACATAACAAAAAGGACAACTTAGCATACACAATAATAAGAAATAGTTACTGATATACTCCATAAAAGCAAACTTATGCAAGTTAAATCTTGTCTTCAGCATCTAAATCTGTTCCCTGCTAACATATACAAAATCAAAGTTTAGCTTATTGCTAACTTATGCTTGTGTGTTTCAAATAACAGTGACACATATAACCCAGTGCCCGGGGTGATGGATGGAGTGCCTTCTTCCAGGAATTATATTGGAGGTTTTGCATCTAAGTTGATGGTACGTGTCCAATCCTGTCTTGATATCGTATAACCATGTTATTCACCTGCTATGATTTCGGAAAAACATGAAGGTTTGGTTCTACATTTGCATATGCATGTTAAGGTTCACTTCTAAGTGCACCATTAATATGCATTTCCTGTTGTGTTTTCGGATGGGTTTTACTCCTGTCCTATCGCTGGCAATATTTTTGCGGAGTATTGTGGTAATTATGAGTATGCAAATGATCTGCTCTTCTATTTGTGTCTGTGTTTAGTGCATCTGAGCGCCTACGTGTTCACTAAAGAGATAGATCTGAGTTCATTATGTGTACAGGGTTATCAATTTTAAAAAAAAAAAAATTAAAAGAATTAGGTGTCCAGGGTAACATCAGTTAAACAAAGATTCATTTCACTTTGTTATGAACTATCACCCTTTTTCTTTTCTACTCATTTTTCATTTTCTTTCTTTGCTGCATAGTCCGTTGAAATAACAATTTCTCAGAAGTCAACAGTAGTGTAGTTTGGATTGTAGTTTATTGGGGTTTACGCTGTCAGTTATGGATGTTTGTGTCCTCTGTTCAGGCTAAAGATCTGAGCCTTGCTGCAGCATCAGCAAAAGATATTGGATTCGAGTGTCCTTTGACATCACAAGCAGAAAAGATGTAAGTCCTTCCTACTTCAGGAACGAGTACATAAGATGGTTCATCTGGCATAGACTGCAGAAAATTTTATGCATGTGAAGTTAGAAGTAGAAGCTATTTGGTGACTTCAATTATAGGATCTACTTGACGTACTAATACTTAAAAAGAATAAGGATATGCTGCAGATGCATTATTATCTGCCGGCTCCATGCATTAATCTGGGGTTTATGCATTTTGCCATCTGTAACGTTCTCAGTTGCATCTCCTTTCATATACGTGAAACTGGTGGCATACTATTCAATTACAGTTGCAGCATTATATGCTAATGTACTAGTAGTTGACAAGGTTTTCTTGAACTATTTGCTATTTGAACCCATTAACTATTTCACTCGGTAAATGAAATTAACAGTTATAATGGAGTAGACTTTCTAATGTACAGTCTATCATGATAATGCATGTCAGAGATTTCATAATTTATCTGAGCAAATACTTAGGGGTCGATTGGTACAAGGGATAAGGAATAATAATTCCGGGATCCTGCATTTGGTTAGGGGTATTAATCAGTCCCAAGATTATTTGTCCCACCATTTGTACTGTAATGATGGGATAACTAGTCCCATGAGATATCTCAATCCGTGTGACAGGTTTGTCTATCTCATCCCCCATACCAAACAACCCCTTAATGCGGGAATAATATCAGAAAGTGCTCTATGTTTTATCTGTTGTTATTATTTGTTTGCAGTGTGCTGCATTCCCCGTAGTTTGGAAAATTATTTTCAACAATAAGATCTGGTCAATAAACCTTGTTACAGTTTGGTGCTTTCTCTAGTTAGACATCTTGGCTGTGAACTTTATCGATGTGATTATTCAATTTTAGTCCTTGATTATGTCCTCAATTGTTTTGGGACTCTCTTAGCATTGTAAATTTCTGTTGATCATAAAGTTCACCACTATCTTCAGTTCTTGAGCCTCGAAAGAATTTTGCCTGCATGGAGAGGCAGGACTTGAATAAGTAAAAGGCATGTTACAACTTGATCCACCATAGGACATGTGGATTCCATATGACAGATATTCGTTAGGATACAAAACGGAGCAAAGTGGTTAATAACATAGAGTGGGGGAAGGTCTGCTAACATTCGAACGAGTGAATGACACCATCTCGAGGGACTAAAATCACAATACTCTCTCAAAACAGCATGTTATTATAACGTGTCTTGTAGTTATTGGCATGTCTGTTGGACTAAATGTTAATGAAGTACCTGAAATCCATATCTGATTCCAGCTTCACAGAGCTCTGCAACAACGGTCATGAGGCAGAGGATTTCTCCGGTGTATTCCGCTACTATTACTCCGGAAAGGATGAGCAGTAATACCCTCAGCTAAGGTGGATTTGCTGGCCAGAGTTTCTGGTCCCACAATTTAGAATCCGGAAAGCATGATCCAAGATTACATGCTTGGTACGCTGCAGAAAAGATAGAAGTCTTTACAGTAGTTCTTAGTCCTTTCTTCTGGCATTTCGACGAGTCACTATGTTGGAATCGTGAATAAATAATGAAGAGACTGATTTTTTTTATTTGACTCCAGTTTCAGGTTCTATCTGATAGTGTATAGGATTTTGTGATGCTCTATGAAGACCCGCTAATGGTGTTTATAGACGTGTGATTTTTGATCCTGAAGTACATATATCTTTTTAGCTTTAAACATGTATTTTAGTTCTAATCTTTATCTTCGGTTATATTTCGTTTTTAGTATATTTTGTTTGAGAAAACTAAAAACCACAAAATAGTCGTTTTGGATAATACTTTTCTTTTCGATTTGCGAGGAGAAAGAAAATTTACAAAAAAAAAAAAATAATATGTTATTTGGATTGTCCTTATATTTAATATTTAGCTAGTATTTTGTTGTTGGTTAATTTACAAAGAAAAATTAAGAAAACTTCGGACCCAATAGCATGCCGTCAGTTGGATAATTTTATTTCAATCCATATCAAAATCATATTCTATTTGGAAAGAGAATATATCATTCTTCTCACGATTTTCAATCTTATACAAATGCATAAGGGTATTTTGGGGTGGATAGGTGCCGGACTCCGAATTCTCTGGGAAAGTGGTGCATATCATAACTTCCAATCATAGGTAAGCCAATCAGGTCATAAACATAACGAAATATAACAACGCAAGTAGAATTTAAAGCCACGACAAGTAATAAAAAAGCAATTCTTTCATAAAACCTGAGGAAAAAACAAAAAATTCGCACATGTCTCCCAAAATGGGAGTCACTGCTATAAGCCTTTTAAGCGTATGAATACAACTAAACTCTGATAATGTTTAGAAAGAGGAGAAAATGACAAACTAAAAAATAGATTAGACTCAAGAAAGTTGTAGATTAGCAATGCAGTTACCTCGAGAATCTCGATGGCAGGCATCAGACAGTAACAAATTAGAGGCTGCTCAGAACCTGCACAACAAAGGTGCAAATGAAAGCAACGATGAGTAGAAATCAACGTGTACCCAAGAACATTGTGGCTGGACCTATCATAAAGTGATGATGAGCGTTGCCCTTATGCTGCAATAATTTGTACTCAAGTCTTAAAAATCAAACTCTGATTATAATACCTGGACTAGCAACTAAACCCAACAACAATAACCCAATAATCAATTTTCAGACAAAGCTAGACGTTCACTAAGACAAGATTCAAAACACTTTGATACGTATTCATGATGAAAACTTCACAGTAACAAGTAAATGAATGAATACGATACATATGTTGTTTATATACCCGCTGCCATAGTATAGCTAGTTGGAACTCATGGGGTATTCGCGAAGTTCATATATAGGGCAAGCGTACTGCTCCGATATATATAACACTGGAAAACCTGTCACTCCGATCCATATAAAATGCAATGCATGATATGCATGCATGCACCTCTGGTCCCAATAAACAAATACAATCAAACGATGTACAACTCGTGGAAATCAACAATTCACTATCCATTGTTATTCTAACCTCTGCAGGCGTGCAACCCGATCCCAGAATATCCACCATGAATCTCAAAATGGTATTCTCATAAAATATTCAAGTCCACTTTAAATATAATGTTTGAATTTTACTTCTTGCCTAGTTCATAAAGTCATCATTTTAAATCAATGTACAACTAGTACAACAATCAAAAATTTAACCTGAATCTATAAAGGAGATAAAATCCATCAACTAGCATGTACAAGAATCGATAAATCACCAAAGTCACATAAACCATTCTCTCAAGACGAGAAATCAGCCAAAAACAGGAAAAATAGTCACAAAAACGATTAACATGGCACTTGTACCTCCATAATGCTCGCAATCTCATTTATTTGGGACCTCTATTATCCAAACACCAACACACGTAGTCAATAATATACTAACATTTTCTAAAAAGTCAAAAAAAGCCTCGACTTACCTTAAATTCAAGTCTGAAAAGTTAAATGGCTTCTGCCTTTCTCAAAGCCTCCAAAATATCTCAGTCTTGTCAAATATATATTCTATGAAAAAAAATAAAAAATAAAAAATTCATGGATATTCATGTTTCTATACTTCTATTCGGGGCCTAAAAAGTACCCAAAAGTCAAACTTGACCTCTAAGGAAAAACTATAATTTTCTTTGAAAATTGATTTACCTATAACATAAATTTAAATATAAAATTTCATAAAAAGCAAAACTTTAATCGATATTCAAATCATAAAAATATAATTTTATAATTTTGCTTTGATTCAATTTAAAATATCAATCAAAAGGTAAAATCATCAAAAAGTATCAAAGAATGTGCAAATAATGGTTCATAATCATACCTACCGAAGAATCTTGAAAATTCCCCTTTGAATTCTCCCAAAATGTGTTTTCAAGCTCCAAAGATAATTATTCTTCACGATCACGGGACCCCCTTTATGATTGCACGAACCCAGACCCTTTACAATCACGAGGGGCATGTCGCAAACGTGTTGAATTAAAAAAAAGTAATGGGATAAAATCCTCTAGAATCCTCTTCTGCAATCATGATCCCACCTCCACAATCACGATAGTCAATATAATCCTTCGGAATCGCAAGAGCCTCTTCACGAATGCAAAGAAGAAAAATGGATGCACTAGTAAACAACAACATAATTGAAATGGAACAAGTCTACAAGTCCCAAATGGACCCTCAATGGCCTTAGGATTCATTCAGAATTCGCTGAATACAAATCATATATGTTACTAGATTTAGATGACATTCCAAACTTTTTGGAACTATCAAAACATTGAGCTGAGGTCATCTATCAAATGTTCACTAAGGTAAACTCTTATGTTCTAAATCATTAAATTTTCCACTAATGACTCAAAATTCATCCAAAAGCCTCGAGATTTGAACCAAAGGTTCAATCAACCCAAAAAATCACCCTTCAAACTTACCAAAACTGTTAGAATTCATTTATGAGGTCATCTTATCATCAAATATTGACTTTGAACAACCAATTAACTTCAAAGCCTTCAAAATAAAAAACTTATGCGAATCTCGTCTGACCACCTAGGAACCGTTCCACCCAACCTCCACCAATAAAAGCATCATACTAAAGCTATGAGAAGTGGTAAAATAGTTAAAACGTGCAAAAATTGCCAAACAACCATGAGAGTTTTTTCAACATTCACCATCAAAATATATGTCCACCTTTCAACATAAGGGAAGGAATATGTGTCTTTAACATTGACTCATGAAAAATAGGATGCA